>JAKTPN010000292.1:0-12028 GCA_030557665.1 Blastobotrys apis
TGTTGGTGGGTTATTTTATGCTACTTTTGTTATATGAATAGGTGCTTCATGCATGAATTGCTTGAAATATGGCTATTTCTTTTACTCTTTTTCTTTTATGATTTATACGTATATAATATTCACCAAAAGTTGAGCCAAACAATCGAAAATTGATCACATTCCTGTCGAGCTTCAAGCTATTGAATGAATTGATTCTGACTATGTTACTGACTTCAGATATGCTCGGTTTTTGAGGAGAGACAAGAAAATACTGTAGTCAATCAATTGATCAATAAGTACAGTATTCTGTTCGCTAACATAAAATTTTCGTGGTGAACTAGAACTTTGAATGAGGAACGGGCCCGCCAGACTAGCCGCTGGACTGACCGTATAATCTCTGAATATCCCCGCACCACACGCATGACCCCATATATCACCCCACACGAGAACCCGATTTCAAAGAATCCCGCTCAAATCCAGAGAAACAGTTAGAGCTCAACAGGAAAACTTTTTCCCGAAAATCAACCGCAATTGGGGTATTTTTGATCTCGCCTGTACGATGCATGCACGCGGTGATAAATCGAACAGTACCGGTACTAGCAGCATACTATAGATATATAGAGCATAACTTACGCAAGGTACTCATCCACATTTCGTGTTATGTGAACTTTTAACCTGTTTGCGTAAATTTTGATGATCCCTTCTTCAACCATAAAGTCGTGGCAATGAACGTTTTTTAAGAATTACAGGATTAATAACAGAAACTATCTTAAGTATTATTATATCCTTAAAAATAAATAGATATTTTATTTTATCGATTATCTTTTTGATAGGCAAGAATCACAAATTTACTTCAGGTCAAGAGGGTGTTGGTGTCGCAATATGGTCAAATCAAATGAGTATGGGTTGTTGAAAGACAGCACAACGGAACAGAGTGAGGCCATGTTATGCATAGATATACGGAAGCACCGGAAATCTGCCGTTCTCAATGTATAACAGTATGTTAACCATCTTAACCATGGTAAACGTCCGTAGATATCACCGTACCTACAAAGGCAAAATGAAATGAATTTTGTTAAGAAAAGACACTTCCCCACACGGAACAACAGTCTCCGTTTCAATTACAGTAGTTCCGTTGGCGATCCTCCCCTGGAATCTGATTCATAGCAACCCCACATTTCGGAGTCTATAAAGCACTTTAAAAATGCCCTTCAGTTCAGTAAGATTATTCTATTAGACCAAACTATGATAGGTCTTTGGCTATTTTTGTTCGTTGTGTCCTTCGTGGCTGCGGCGCCGAGTAGTGCGCAAAAATCGGTTATTAATTATCCGTTGGCACCGATCTATGACAAATCGAAAGTATTCCAGCTTCAAGCAGATGGGGCTGACATTAGCGTGGTTGACTACTATGACCACTATGATTACACCCAATTTGCGATGCATGATGGGCCAGTTGAATTTACCCTCAGAGCCAATGAAAGCGTTGACAATGTTGTCATCTCTCCACGAAAGCTAAACATCTCTGTGGAAATGCAAGGGAATGACATCAAATTTAAACTCGACCGACCAGAATACTTGATCATTAAAATCAATAAGTTGAAAGAGTTGGTATTTATGGCCGACCCTTTCGAGGAAAATGTTCCTGATGTGCATGGTGCTACCAGCGTTCTTGATTATGATGCAGGTGGAAGCGATAAAGACCATATCACGCATGGCATCCAAAGGGCCTTGGATCATGCTGGAAAAAGTCCTGGATCAACAGTCTTCGTGCCTGAAGGTGTATACTATACGGGAAATATTGTGATTCCAAGCGATACAGAGCTATACTTAGCCCCCGGTTCAGTACTGAAATTCACTGGTAATGCTTCAGACTATGAGAGAAAATACACTAAAGATGCACTAGATTTTTCTAATGGCACGTGGTTTGTTCAGACTGCTATCGGTTCTCGTAATGTTAATATTACTGGAAGGGGTGTAATCGATGGTAACGGGTACTATTCCCAGAAGATAAGCAAATTTATATGCAATATGGTTGTGCCAGTAGGTGCCGAGAATTTCTTTTATGACGGCCCATTAGTTTTCGATTCCCCATTCTGGGCGGTGCAGCCCACTCAATCGAAGAACGTTGTTTTTAAGAATTTGAAAATTGTCAACAGGCAAGATCTTGGACAGGACGATGGTATTGATGTATGTGAATCCACCAACGTATTGGTTTGGCGGTCAATCTCGGTGTCTGGGGATGATCCTTACTCCTCGAAAACATGGGACACAAAAACCGACATTGCTGAATCCTTCCCATATGATCCCATGCTCAACCTCAACATCGCGTTTGAGGACTGTCTTTCATGGACGCTTTGTTATGGATTCAAGATTGGACAGGGTGTATTACGCAACCAAACTGGCATCACTTTCAGGGACGGCACAGTGTACGGAGCCGGAGTAGGCATTGGAATCGATCATAAGTATGGCACCCAGACAGTTCAAGACGTGGTTTTTGATAGCATTGACGTCGAATCATTATATGGAAATAGCGGCGGTCAAGCTTCTTGGATGGCGTTTTTGGTTGAGTTAGCGGATGGGTTAGGGGTTGGCAACATTGAAGATGTCAAAGTGAAAAACATGAAAATCAGGAGTCTAGGAGAAAGAAACGGTACATTGACTGGTTACAACTCATCCAGTATTATTGATGGAGTTTTATTCGAGAACATTATAATGTTCGACAACTCCACTGGTGCTACCACGCTCGAAGAAATGAACATCTTAAATGTGGATTTGGTGCATAACATTGTAATCAAGCCATAGCTCCTATTGAATCAACCAACGCCCTCTTTCGCTATAGCTAGTACTGTACTTCAAGGAGCCGTAATCACGCTGGAGATTTCCATATAAGCCGAATATATATTAGATTACATGCACAAGACTACATCATAGCAGCTTCACTTGTTGAATTTTGACATTGCCGACACTAGCTTAGCCAATCGTTCGTTTTCTTGTTGGAGAGATTTCAACTCTTCGTCGAGTTTAAGATGCCACGGATAAAGGACCAGCACCTGAAATGTAAGCGCTGTAGAACCGATAAGAACGTTGAAAGAAGGTATAAATTTGGAAAAGATCATAGCGAATGCAGGAAATTGATGACGGATGGGTGGAAGGTTGGGACAACTGCCGGCTTAAATAATTGTTTCGGACGTCCCGAAATGTCCCGGATTCTGGAACCTCTCCCGTTGCAACCCGTGGCCCGATTCGGCTGAACTTGACAGCCAAATTTAACTGTGAAAGCTACGGGGCGCTTTCAGCCTCAGACCAGGTGGCGTAATATATTTGTAAAAGAGTAATCCACTAAGTAATAACGAAAAGGGAGCATGATAATAATATGCGTCTACATTAACTCCAGTAACGGCATCTGTACACGCAATCATGATATCGGTTCTCTTCAAACGTTCGGTGCCGTGTATCTGGCAATCGGAAGTGGGCCCATACACAGCAAATCCAACACAAAGCACCAAGAAGAATCCAAACTTTATCTCTCATGTTGGTGTTTTAAGAGCTAAACATAATCTGCAGAACTTTGGTTCAGTAGCTGATTCCAGTATGAATTGCCCTGAATACAGGTTGGGACGAATGTTGTAGCGCTTAGATACAACCTTCATACTTGACATAGCCGAAATAGACTGTGGTTCTGTTTTCGATGTCGTTTGCGTAGCAGATACTAGTCGCTGCCAATATTGAAAAAAATCCGGGGAACGTGGTTCCCCACATTTTAACAATTCAAAAAAAAAAAGGTGGAAAAATATAAAACTCAGGGGGTCGTTCATCCTAATTCTTGCCTAATGGAAGCGGGGAAATGAGGGCGTGCTTCCATAAAAACGTTCCGTGGCCGATTAGGGTCAGCTTCAAACCGTTCAACCAAGATGTTTCAGAATTCAAGGAGGGGAATTCGAACATATAAACACCATATTGACAATTCGCAACACTTGAATAATTCAAGCTTGACTACTAACGACATACGGGCTTTTTTTTCACCCGGCCCTAGTGGCATTGTGCGGTTTTTCTTTTGGTGCCAGTCACTTGAAACGTTGAGTCTTATAATGTGCAAGATAGTTATAAGAGATCGGACTATTTCAGGCTGAAAGCAGATGGCAAGAGCAGAACCGCACTTGGATATTATGAGTACGACTATTCTCACTTTTCGTTAAAGAACACCACCAGGAATATACCATTGAAATTGATGTCTGCGAGAATATTGAGTCTTATACGATTTCTCCTAAGAAGTTGGATATTAAAGGGCATATCGAAGGTAAAAACAAATTGGTGTTAAAGGACATGGAAGTCAACTTAGCTGTTCCGATTTCTACTGAGCACTTTGTTTATGATGGACAAACCTTGCATGGATCTGGTACTTGGTGTTTTATTCCGACCATGATTTGGTTGTCATGATGTAGACACTGTGCGCTATCATGATACGGCCGGATCTGTGATCTGTGATGTCACTGCGTCGGTGGGGTTATCGAACATATTTTTGAATTCTGGATTTCCAAGGATACCAGACATAACTGAAGTGTCATACCCAAACAATGCAAAAGCAAACGAGGATGCGAAAGTCACCGCATAATAGGAATACCACTTGGGAAGTTCCATGTTGGTTTTGGTAGCTGGGTATTAATTAATGCAAACAGCAGCTTTCCCAACTAATAAACAGTTTTTGGATAAGACTGAATATTGGCACAGTAATTTGCAGTGCCTTGAACTAATACTGAGGGGAGAGATGTGAAATTGTACCCCACGGGTTGGTCCACATGTCACGTGGTCCGCGGTTATTGATGATGGTGTACCCGGATTGCCGGCATCATTTCTCCTCATTTTGATTCTACCTACCTATTACCTGGTAGATCCGGTTACCGGTAACAGGAAATGCAATTTGTGGCAGCTAAAGTTTTAAGTATTTGGAACATCGCATATATATATATGTCGGAAACGGCTCATAGAACAGAAGTTCAAACTATAGATATTCTTTCTTGAAATAGCACCCCATGGCACTCCAACCGAAATCGTTTTCTGAGTTGCCTTCCTATGATGAGCTTGAAGATAAAAAGAGATACTGGGTGTGGGGCCCGCCTGGATCCCGGGAGGAAGGCTTAGGTTTGCTCAACCTTTTGACCCCTGAACATGTTGCAAAATCAGCTGCTGAAAATATCCGCACAGGGCTCAGAGTTGGCCTAGGGTGGGAATTCCACAAAGTCGAGCATCCGTATTTCAACCGTATTCGTTACGAAATGAAAATTGTTCAGAGCGGGTAAGTAATATCAAGGAAGAAAGAGAAGCTAACCGCAATTTGCAGCCCTACATCGTTTGATGACGAGTATCATTTCAATCCTCAACAATCGTCTCAATGGGACGGATTTCGACATCATTCCCAACCATCATCCAATTCTAAAGATAATCAGTTATGGTACGGGGGAACCACCAAGCAACAAATAGCGGATGGTAAGTCGGATAGGATCGGCATTCATCACTGGGCGGCCCAAGGAATTGCTGGAAGAGGAGTATTGATTGATTATGCTTCATGGGCGGAAAAGAAAGGGATCAAGTTTTCCACGATGGCCAGTGTGGAAATCACTTTATTGGAGCTGAAGGAAGTGATTGACTATTTCAAAGTGGACATCAAGCCGGGAGATATTTTGTTTCTTCGCATCGGATTCATACAGGAGTGGGAATCTCTTAGTGAAGGGAAGAAGTTGGAATACAGAAACAGCGATGTGGCATATCATGCGGGTGTGGAAGCAACTGAAGAGATGGTGAGATGGTTGTGGGATTGCCATTTCTCGGCCGTTGCCAGTGATGCAGTGAGCTTTGAAGTGTTCCCACCAACCCAATCTAAGTTTCTACTCCACGACTATCTACTAGCTGGTTATGGCATACCGATTGGTGAAATGTTCAATCTGGACGGACTTGCTGAATTATGTAAAGCAACCAACCGGTACTCATTCTTCGTTACTAGCATGCCATTTAATGCAGTTGGTGGAGTTTCTTCTGCACCTAATGCCATGGCCATCTTTTAAAGTATATATGCCTTTTATTGAATACTATTATTTTGTGTAGGTTAGAACCACTCAATTAATACTATAAGCAGTTGATACTATAAGATATACATTCCTAGTGCAATTTAGATAACGGGTGTGCGTTAGATTGCTTAGTTTACAGCGAAGTGCCATGGATGGATCTGCTGGTTTAACCTTCCGCGTCCTTTAATTACCGGAATAACCGGACACCTGATCCCCCCGCACCCGGCACCCCTCATTCATCGGCTCCCCGCACCCATTCCTCGGCTATTCAATGATGCAGGTTGCTTCCATAGCCATAGGCTAAAAAGCTCAAAATTATTCTCTAATTATTCAGTGCAATTGAAGCGGTTATATTATTTACAATCGCCTATGTGAAGCGCGTTTTAATTGATATCATCTGCCAGATAACCGGCAATACAGCTTAACCGATAGTACAGCTGAACTATCGAATAGCCGGTTCATCGTGCCAGCTACATAAACGGACGTTTTGCCTCAGTCTAAAGGTTCATAGCGCATTTATTTGAGAATGGTTCAATCACACTTCGCAGTTGTAGAAGCAACTTTACCTTCGAACAAATTTACTTCCAAAGACACCGATCCAGAGAATCTGAAGAAAATATGTGTCGAGTTTCTGGCCAAGTTTTCTCATGCCATTGGGACTGCCAATGCTGAAGAGTTTGACTCCTTGATTGTCAACAGCGGATACTGGCGAGATGTTATTGCCTTCACCAACGACTACCGAGCTATTGCTAAGCCTAATATTTACCAGGCTGCCAAAGATCGACTAGCTGTTGCTGGGGCTTATGGTGGCAAGATTGACTTTGGACCTAAGTTCAACACTTTGGATGAATATGCTTTTGCTGAATTTGGTTTCAGCTTCAACACAGAGCTCGGTCCCTGTGTTGGTACAGTTCGACTTGTCAAAGAGGAAGATGGCACATTTGGTGCTCACATGTTGCACACTGCCTTGGATGGGATTCATGGCCACCCTGAGCAAGCCAGACACAACCGTATTATGGGCGACAAAAACGCCATGCTTCATTATGATGAGATCAGAAGAAGAGAAATGGAGGATCCTCAACCTACCGTTTTGATTGTAGGAGCTGGTCATTGTGGGCTCGCTACTGCAGCCAGGCTAAGGTACCTAGGAATCAAGGTACTTGTCATCGACAGATTCGAAAGAGTTGGCGACAATTGGAGAAAGCGATACGGATCATTGGCTCTTCATGATACATTGTACAGCCAACAACTTCCATATATGCCTTGGCCCGAGACCTTTCCAACCTTTCCATCAGCCGGAAAGGTTGGAAACTGGCTAGAGCATTATGTTGAAGCAATGGAGCTCAATGTATGGACTGAATCGAAGATTAGTCCTGAAAAAACATACTTTGATGAGTCTTCTCAGAAGTGGAACGTTACTGTTCTTCGAGGTGATAAGGAACATGTTTTTGATATTAATCATCTTGTAATGGCCACAGGGTTGTCTGGTGGGAAAGCTAAGATGCCCCCGCCTTTCCCTGGCCAAGAAGAGTTTCAATCGAGTGTGATTCATTCTTCTTGGCATGTGGGCGGTGCTGCTTGGAAGGGGAAGAAAGTACTAGTGGTAGGTACAGGATCCAGTGGTCATGACATTTCTCTTGACCTTGTGAACCATGGAGCTGATGTTACAATGCTACAGCGTTCACCGACATTTGTTATGTCAATCGCGAACGGCAATGTTAAGACCTTCAATGGTGACTTGATGGTAGAAGGAGTGGATCTTAACTATGCAGATCGGATCACGGCATCTGTTCCTCAGGCAATTGTCAAGTCCACCCATCAAAAACTTATCCCCAAGATTGCTGAGCTGGATAAAGAGCTACTTGATGGATTGAAAAAAGCAGGATTTCAGGCTTATAGTGGACCGGATGGTGCTGGTTTCAATTTTCTGTCTCTAGAGAGAGGTGGTGGGTTTTACTTTGATAGCGGTGCATCTAGCAAAATTGTCAGTGGTGACATTAAGGTTAAGGGTGGGGAGATTGACCATTTTACTAAAGATTCTGTATTCTTCAAGGATGGCTCTGATATGTCGCCTGACTTGGTGATTTTGTGCACTGGTTTCACAGGTTTCAAGGAGTCAACAGAGGAAACCCTTGGAAAGAAGTATTCCTTAGGATTGAAAAAAGTGTGGGGATTTGATTCCGAGGGCGAGATTAATAGTCTTTATAGAGACTGTGGAGTTCCGAAAACCTACTTTGTGAACGGTGCATTTCCAATGGCACGGGTGAATTCGAAGATCGTGGCATTGCAAATCTTGGCTGACCAGCTTGGAAAGTTTGGTGACCGCTATTCAATTGAAGAACAAAAGAAGGCTGGGAATTATGTAGATTTAGGTCCAATGCTTTACCAATAATTTTATTTGGTATAATAGATACGTTGATAAAATTTCAGATTGATTTTTTATCAACTGGGTGTTAAAAGTGGTATTTTTCTTTCACATTGTCAATTTCAATTGCTTCGTTTGTTACTCGTAATGATGTGAACAATAATTCAAACTATTCATACAGAATACTCATAAGCAATGCTGAAAATATCAAACCAGTAAGTTCAGAACTGAACGTACAATAATCTTGGTCGGCACCAGCAATACGGAGGACCGATATAAGCAATTGCGGCTCAGGGTTGTGGCTTTCCGCTTCCGTCTGTCAATACGTTAAATTATAAATTCCATTTACCCGAAGGAAAAGCTGGGCAGCGTATCGTATCTGCCTCTCCGCATTGTTTCCTTGAATCCTGGCTGAATAGTAGAGACATTGGCTCGGACCTTAACATTATACTACTACTATTTAAACAACAAATATAAACTCAATATTACTTGGAAACATCAACAATAGCACTGCTTCTAAGGCCTTTTCGCAAACATTCACCCATTTGCACAGCCTTTGCTGTATCTTTGAGATTATAACCATTATCATCGGCATCAAATAAGACCCAATCCCTAAAAGCTATCATCTCCGTGTTATAAGCGTCAGTGAATAGTTCCATTTGTGTTGGTGCTGAGATAATTCTGGTGCCTGTCTTGTTGCTGATATTGACATTTAGATGACGAGGCTCTCCGTTGACCAAAATCCGACCATTAGTTCCAATTGCTTCAGTCATCAAATGGTGGCCATGCTCTAATGCGAGCCGCCGTTAGAAATGGTACTCTCGGACTTCGATACAAAAATCAGTTATTTCTTTGAATTATATGGAAATAAAGTTGGTTTATATAGCTTCCAGAAGTAATGGCTGGTTACTCAAGGCTTGCACACACACCGATTACATGCTTACGCGTATTATAGATTTGCATAGACAGCCCTTACAATGATACATGCTAGTAATAGAACAATTTACCCAAAGTATGCTCTCCTTTTCGTATGATCTCCTTTTTACAACTCCTTGAATGTCAGCTTGCTTGGGAACTGTTACGCGGATTGAAACTCGTTAAGAATGATGACGTTTCCTGTATGATAGATTAAAACTATGGTCTATAGAAGCCGTTACAACTTTTTTGCCTTATGATTCCTTAAATCAATTATCTATATCCTCTAAATGAACAGCTTCGGCATCCACCTTTGTATCATATTTAGGATTTCTATCGAATCGCTCCCTTCTCAGCTTTCTGTGGTAGAATGGGACCACTTCTCTGAAGGACCGTTTTCTGTTTCGAAACTCAAAAAGTTCATCAATTTCCTCAAGACTGAGATTAGCTGTTTCCTCGTAGAAATAATAAACAATTGGAATTGCAGCAAAGTTCATAACCGCATAAATAATATAATATCTCCAACCGATACTACCTGTTCCAATAGGCGTGATAAGGACCACAATATAGGTACAAATCCAGTTGGTAGCTGTCGAAATCCCAGCACCTATGTTACGGTATTGCATTGAGTTAATTTCAGTTGCATAAAGCCAAGGCATCATCAACCAAGTGAGACCATAGCAGGTGAAATAGAAAAACATAAAAGAAATGGCAACAATACTTGACTCCTTGGTGCCATAACTCAAGGATATGGTTACTACCAAAAAACAGATAAATTGAGCAATAGCACCCCAAAACATCACTGGCTTTCTTCCAACCTTGTCAATAACCAGCCAAGCGCATATCAATATAAAAACCCCATTGTTCATCGAATTGCAAGCAGAGAGAATATACGCCAATGTTGAGCTAAGCCCAATGGTATTCTCAAACAGCGGTGTCTGATAGTATTGTATGACACTAACACCAGTCCATTGTTGTATGAATTGAGTACCAGCGCCTAATAAGATTCTCTCAAGGTTGTGACCTTTGTCCTTTTTGGTAAACAAGTCCTTCCAGCTAGTGTCTTTTTGCAACTCAATTTCATGGTCCAAATGAGTTTTGATATCCAGAAAATGTGCTTGGATCAATCCTTCATCAGTAGTGTTGTATAAACCTCCGAGGACCTCAGATGCTTCCTTGTATCGATGCTTGAGAATCAACCATCTTGGGGACTCAGGTAGCAATGGTGCCATAAAAAAAGTGGCCCCAGAGAAGAGAATCTGTAATGATAGAGGAAATCTCCAAGAGAAGCTGCTGTTGTAAATATATTGCATTCCCAAGTTGACCCAAGCAATAAAAACGCCGCCCATAATGACGACGAAGCAAAGTAAGCCAATATATCTACCTCTGAGGTGAGCCGGAGTGCATTCAGCTTGCCAAACCGGAACTGCAACAGTAATAAACCCATTTCCAAAACCTGCGATGAGACGTCCTGCAATCAATTGGCCTACAGAATATGAGCTAGTTTGAATAACACCGCCAACCATGTGAATAGCACAGCCAATAATCACAGATTTTCTCCGACTCCATCTATCTGAAATAATTGACGCTATCACTGCAGTAATGAAACAACCGAGATCAAAGGATGAAGTGATCTGTGATGTCACTGTGTCGCTGGGGTTATTGAACATATTTTTGAATTCTGGATTTCCAAGGATACCAGACATAACTGAAGTGTCATACCCAAACAATGCAAAAGCAAACGAGGATGCGAAAGTCACCGCATAATAGGAATACCACTTAGGAAGCTTCATGTTGGGTTGGTGTTCGTAGCTGGGTACTAATTACTGCAAACAGCAGCTTTCCCGACTAATAAATAGTTTTTGGATAAAACTGAATATTGACACAGTAATTTGCAGTGTCTTGAACCAATAATGAGGGGAGAGATGTGAAATTGTACCGGTAATTTGCAGTGTCTTGAACCAATAATGAGAGGAGAGATGTGAAATTGTACCCCACGGGGTTGGCCCCACATGTCACGTGGCCGCGGTTATTGATGATGGTGTACCCGGATTGCCGGCACCATTTCCCCTCATTTTGATTCTACCTACCTATTACCTGGTAGATCCGGTTACCGGTAAAAGAAAAAGCAACTTGTGACAGCCGAAGTTTTAAGTATTTGGAACATCGCATATATATATTGAAAACGGCTTCAGGTGCTTGCCGGCGGATAGCAATGTAATTATGCGCGGGGATAAATCCTTTGTAGACGACTTAAATGTACAACGGAGTATTGTAAGCAGTAGAGTAGCCTTGTTGTTACGATCTGCTGAGATTAAGCTCTTGTTGTCCGATTTGTGTGTTTATACACACTCTAGTTTTGACTTGGTAGGAGCCAAGTGAAGAGTAGAGTGTTTATTATTTTGGGTGAGTGCCGGGTAACTCTGAAGCGACTGGAGCGACCGAAGAAAAAGCGAAGCGAAGCGAGGTGTGTAAATGTAAAGTCGTGCTCCTTGTGGTCGTGGTTAAATTTTTGCTCAAGTTTTGGTGAGGTAAAGT
The DNA here is from genome assembly GCA_030557665.1 of Blastobotrys apis. Taxonomy (NCBI): domain Eukaryota; kingdom Fungi; phylum Ascomycota; class Dipodascomycetes; order Dipodascales; family Trichomonascaceae; genus Blastobotrys; species Blastobotrys apis. Next base: position 11,860 of record JAKTPN010000292.1, read on the forward strand.
ACAAGACTTGGTGGTGGTGCTTGGTGAGTTCACCGCAGTGTTAAGCTAGAGTTGGGAGAGCGTGTTTATTTAATATTTGATATTCGACATTGAAAATGCAATGAGCAATCCGGGAGATGGGTAGATGCGTTTTTTGGGAAAACTTGTTTTCTATTTTCTTAGTGCGTGT
>JAKTPN010000293.1:0-42058 GCA_030557665.1 Blastobotrys apis
CCTCCATCAAGGACGATACCACCTCCACCACCTCCAAGAATACAACCTCCTCCTCCTCCGCCAGCGAATTCGCGGCCACCTCCTCCTCCAAATCCATCTAATTAATGTCTAGGTTTGATATCGAGATTGTTCAAAGCAGACTCGGTACGAGGAATGCTATGTTGCATGATACTCTTCTTAGTTTCGGATCTAAATTCGTTAGAAGAAAAATATATATATAAAAACATTGGGGTGATGCTTGCATACTTTTGCCTCAATCGTGTGGATGTAGTGAACATTGTATCCAAGTTCTTATATAAATTTGTTAGTTAAAATCATTCCAGAATGTTCAAATAAACCAAAATCAAACCTTTTGAGTGTTCTTGAGCTTTGCTTCTTGATCTCCAAACGTCTCTTGAGCACGTCGAAACGAAGCTTGTGCTGTTGCATTGGGTTGAAATCGGAGCTCTTTCATTATTATGTTGTTACGAAGGGAGGAATGGGGGATTAATGGGTTTGGGATATTTAACAAAGTTCATCAAGACAGATCCTTTAGTAATACAAACAAAATCCACCACACGTCCGCTACACTATAAATTATTTTATTAATTAGCATAGTGCTTTGCTTGTTCCTTCACTTTTCGTTCATAAGTCGATCTATCCCTCGTATAATGTTGGAACGCGTCAGCTTGAGCCGGTGATTTCAAGTTTGGGTTATCCAGTAGATCCTGTACTCCTAATACAATCTGTTTCATGGTCAAGCCGGGGCGCCAGTCCTCATCCTCATTCAATATAGACAAGCAAATGGTGCCAGAAGGGTAAATATTCGGATGATAAAACCCCGCTTGAAACCGGCATTTTGGTGGCTTTGTAGGATATTCTGTCGAGAATTGCATCGTGATTGTATATGTGCCTCCTTCCCATATAGTCCCCTTCTTTCCAGGAATACCGATATCCCAGTTCATCAAATCAAGCCCGCCTTCCTTGATTTTTTGTGGTTTGGCAAAAAACCCAAACGGATGGTCTTTACGCCACTGTTTACGTTCTTCGTTCAGTCGGTTCATGCACAGTGTACTCATGGTCCTTTTGATTAGTCGACGCGGTGGCGTTAAATGCGTAGAAAATTAATGGTGTGTGGAAGAGTAACAAAAAACAAAAATTGGGTGGGTACGTGAAGGGTGGTAGTGGAAAATGTAGAGAATGGCGATGAGCTTTAACGAAGGTTTAAATGCAGACGGGGTTACCCGGACGGGTATCCGTAGCGGAATGATCCCTCCGATGGAAGAGACCGGCAAAGTTACAGCCATGGAATGTAGACCAGCAAAGACAAACAGGAGGTAAAAAATGAGTTTTTAGTACATTTAACCGATGGAATTAATGTTCACTGCGAATCCAAAACCTTAACGTTATTATTCATTCCCCACGCGCGGCGGCAAGCCAACCCGCGCGTTAAGCCGCACTTTAATTTGCCAACGACCACAACCTAAAAATGTTAAAACAGATAAAAACTAATTTTATATATATTATGCACAGGTACATGTGTTCTCAAGAATTTTAACCGCCATACCTCTTTGCCTGTCGTTTCACTCTTGTCATATATCTTTCTTTATCCCATTGGTAGTCTTTATTAGCCCCGTGCTGAGCCGGTGAGTTTAAATTCGGGTTATCCAGCAAATACTGTACACCGATAATCACTTGGCGTAATGTAATTGATGGTTTCCAGTCCCTGCCTAGAATTGACAAGCAAACCAGCCCAGAATCATACACATTTGGATGATAAAACCCGGGTTTGAAGCTACATTTCGGCGGTTGCGATGGATAATTATCGGAGAATTCTGCCGTCATGGTATATGTTCCTCCTTCCCATATCGTGCCTTTCTGGCCAGGCACCCCGATATCCCACGTTTTCAAATCAATAGACTTGTCTACAAGTTTCCGTGGCCTGGCGGAAAACCCAAATGGATGGTCTTTCCGCCATCGTTTCCGTTCTTCGTTCAACCGGTTTATGCACAGCGTTGACATATGTTGTAGTTATTAGGTGAAAGTACTGAAAGACAAAAATAAATTATTAAAGGCTTACGTACTTGAACAGACGACCAAAAACATTGAACTTATGAGTTGGCATTTGACTGTCCTCCGAGTTACCTAATGCTGTGTGCGTGCTTGGGCATGTTACCCGGTATGGATACGATTTAGAGTATTTTTATGTATACGGCTGTATTAACGGGTAATTCTAGCTCAAACTTTTCAAATTGTTTCAAAAGTCGGAATAATATGTTTGTTGTTGCTAGTGCTTTAGCGCAGTGTGGTATATACATCTCTTAACGGCTCTAGTGGAACCTCGAGTAGATTTCATAGAAAGTTTAAGCTACGGTATAACTAAATCTTTAGTTTGCGCAACACTTTGCTAGTGCTGAAATGGCGAACAAATTGAGACAGTCTATACATGTATATTCATTTCCATTTCAACTAAACGCGATGACTACCAGCACTTTTTCAAGCGGAGAACTATTATCCGGCTACCAGCTAAGTGATTTCAATGCTTGGTTGAATTTTTCAATAAAGCGCCACAATTTAATAGACAACTAGCTTGCATGAGTAATTTGAAAATGGCACACCTTTTTAGTACCGAGTGCGGCTGCCGATGTTACCCGGCCGTCGGCTGGAAAACACAGTCGGCTGGTATTTTTTTCGTTGGTGGGGAGGATCGCGATCATATGGGTATTCACGCCACACTAGTTTTCTCAACCATCTACAAAAAACCATGAGCAGAGAAGAAGAAGAGGACGAATTCGACGATCTTGACGACCTTTTGGACGATTTCGCGGATGAGGTTTTGAGTAAACCACCGGGAGGTGATAAACAATCACAGCAGCCACAGGAACAAGCACCGCAACAAAAGGATGAAGAACCAGCTAAAAATGGTGGTGTTTCTGAAAATAAGACGCCGAAGACAGAATCTCTAGAATCAATCCCAAGCAAGGCAGCTCCAGCAGTTGCAGCCACTTCGTCATCTACTGCTACAACTCAGGAAGACCCTGAAATGTCAATTCCTGAACTCGACGACGAGTTTGCCTCGAAATTGAAACTAGGGGTAGATCAGCTGTTGGGCGAGATGAATGATTCCCCAGAAGCAAAGCAGGAATTCGAATCGTTGATGGCTGGAATGGCTCAAGCCACTGCAGCAGGTGCCCCAACTGATAACAAGAGTAAAGCAACTGATGCCACCGCCAAGTCTCCAAAGGGCTTTCAAGACACGATTTCACAGACAATGGATCGACTGAAAGAATCTAATAACGATTTAAATAGCAACTCAGCGACGCCAAACTCGGATGAAGAGTTTTTGGCTCGTATGATGAAGGAGTTTGAAGGCATGTCCGGCGGCGCTGGTGGAGCACCTGGAGCGGGAGGTGACGGTATGGATATGAATGGTCTGTTGGCTGAAATGCTTCAGGAACTGTCATCCAAGGAGATTTTGTATGAGCCATTGAAAGAAATGCAGGAGAAATATCCAGCATGGATTGAAAAGCATGCGGCGGAAACTGAACAGAGTGACCTTGTCAGATACAAAGAGCAGCAACGATTGGTTGATGAAATGTGTAATAAATTCGAAGAATCTACATATTCAGATGATGATAAGCAAGCTCGAAAGTATATTTCCGAGCGGATGGAAGAAATGCAAAAATCAGGCAGTCCTCCATCTGACCTAGTGGGAAGTCTTGCTGGAGGAGCAATTCCGGGGATGGATTTGGGTGCAGATGGAATGCCTCCAATGCCAGAAGAACTTGAAAATTGTAACGTTCAGTAGTCTTTTGTATGTAGTTTTAGATAAGTGGCCGCGCCTCACGATTTTCCCGGTTTTCGCTTTTCCACCCAACCACCCCACATACTCCTTGATATATACGATAGTTTTTAAGCGCAATGGGTATGTATGATACTATGGCTTTTTTGTTTTTACTAACAATAAAACAGATAAAGAAGTCCAGCGTGGTCTGAGTGACCGGCTGTATGATAAACGTAAAGTCGCTGCATTGGAGTTGGAGGCTTCAATAAGAGAGTGTCTGGCGGAAAAGGACCATGACAGAATTAAAGCGATCATCGACCAACTTTGTCGAGATTTTGCATATGCTGTTCATCATCCAAATGCTAGAAACGGTGGGTTGATTGGTCTTGCTGCAGCTGCGATTGCTCTAGGGCAGAATGAAGTGGCGGCGTACCTAGAAGATATCATCCACCCGGTGCTAGCGTGTTTTGGTGACCAAGACGCAAGAGTGAGGTACTACGCTTGTGAATCAATGTATAATATCGCCAAAGTGGCGAAGGGAGAGATTTTGTTGTATTTTAATGAAATTTTCGATGCATTAGCTAAACTAGCTACGGATTCTGAACCTTCTGTGAAAAATGGCGCAGATTTACTTGATCGGTTGATAAAAGACATTGTTTCAGAAAAGGCAACGACATATGTATCAGTGATTCGCAACAATGGACCGAAATTACCGGTATTGGAGGAAGAAGAAGATCCAGCAAAGCCAACTTTGGCTAACGAGCCGGTTCAGAATGAAACGTCGTTTTCGCTACCAAAGTTTATTCCATTGTTGATGGAGAGGATTTATGCGATTAATCCATATGCAAGAATGTTTCTGGTATCATGGATCACATTACTGGATTCGATCCCGGATTTGGAATTGATTTCTTACCTGCCATCGTTTTTGGGTGGATTGATTTCGTTTCTTAGTGACCCAAGTAAAGACGTACGAGTGGCTACTCATGCGGCATTAGACGGATTTTTGCAAGAAATTCGACGAATCACTGATATCAAGAAGCAAGTTGCAACGATTAATCATAAACGAAGACAATCGGCAAGTTCCAAAGATGCAAGGCCAAGCATTAAAGATACATGGAGTGTGGATTCCAAGGAAGAGGCAACAACAACACCAACAACAACGCCCACGATAGTGACACAAGACGATGAGGAGGACGAGGAGCAGCAGCATCAGCAGCAGCATACAGTTGTAGATAATGCAGTGGAAATGCCAAAGGAAGAAGAACATGAACAAGAAGAAGGGGAGGACGATGATGATAACGGGTTATACATTCCTGGTCAAGACGTGTATATTAATTTTGAAAAGGTTATTGAGATTTTGATTTCGCATTTGGATTCATCCGAGCAAGAGATTCAGTTGATGGTGTTGAATTGGATTGAGAATTTGCTGGAGGTATCTCCAATGAGCATGCTGCCTTATGGTCCACGGTTCTTGTCGGTATTGTTACCTACAATGGCCGATGATGGCAAAGATTTGCGGCTTGCGGCAGAACGAGTAAACAAGAAAATGCTGGACTTGATCACGTCGTTACCGGAGACAAATGGCGAAAATTTCAAAGAAGAATTGAATACCGATCGGATCGACTATTCAGCAACGGTGAATGCATTGACACTACATTTTTTGAATGAAAATGAGCAAACTCGAGTCGCAGCATTGGACTGGTTGATCATGTTGCATCGTAAAGTGCCGCGCCGGGTACTGGCGATCAACGATGGTACATTTCCTGCATTACTTAAGACGTTATCAGATCCGTCAGAACAAGTGATTACCAAGGATCTGCAATTGCTGGCACAAATATCGTACAATTCCAACGATGAATATTTTACTGTGTTCATGGTCAATCTGTTGAATCTATTCAGCACGGATCGACGGCTTTTGGAGACCCGGGGGAATTTAATCATTCGTCAACTGTGCACTAGTCTAAATCCAGAACGGATATATCGAACCATGGCTGAGATTCTCGAACGGGATGATGATGTTGAGTTTGCTAGTACCATGGTCCAAAACTTGAACAATAACCTGATCACGGCGCCGGAATTGGCAGATTTACGCATGAGGCTGCGGAGCATCTACGATAATCGAGATGGAGCTCAGTTTTTCGTGTCGCTGTTTAAATCGTGGTGCCATAACTCTGCGGCGGCGCTGTCGTTATGTTTACTAGCTCAAGCTTATGAGCATGCATTTTCCGTGCTTCAGATTCTCTCCGAGTTTGAGATCACGGTACAATTATTAGTCCAGATTGACAAGCTGGTTCAGCTTGTGGAATCGCCAGTGTTTACACATCTCAGGTTACAGCTGCTGGAGCCGGAAAAGTACCCGTACCTGTATAAAGTCCTGTACGGGATTCTGATGGTGCTCCCGCAGTCCGCGGCATTCAACATACTCAGAAACAGACTCAACAGTGTATCTCCAATTGGGTTTATACCGACTGGGAAACCCAGATCGAATAATGCCGGAAATGCTAGTGGAAATACGACAGCTGCCGTCGCAAATAATAATAATGGTGGTGCAACTGCTGGACCAGTATCCGGATCGGGATCGGGTTCAAGCTCAGGGACAAACTCAAAATACCTCACAGGGCGAGACGATGTGCGATGGGGGGAATTATTGGACAAGTTTCGATCGGTGCAAAGAAAGCATCAAGAAGCCCGCAACCAGGAGTTTACGAGGAGCATGTCGGATTTGAAGCTACATTTGATGGGCGGGAGTGCGAGTGAAAACGAGTCGTCGTCTTCGGGTGCAATGGCCAGAGAGAATAATAACCGACGTATGGTTAAACCAACACCGGATCCAAGAGTGACGGCAAAAGCTGCTAGTGCGAAACGAGCAAGAGGGCCGTTTGGGTTGAGGCGATTTGGTGATGATGGTGGAAAGAAAAAGTAGCTATGCACCAAGAGTTTTTAATCATAATCATTTGTCATATCATTTCACATTATATAGATATATATATATAATCTTCAGAAAAAAGGCTGCAAGTATACACACACATCACACCAAATATATCCCATAACCGTCATCATTATTGTATCATCCAACTAATTTCACTTTCGCACAATCATGGATAACCTCCTTGATAGCGACCCAGATCCTCCTCGTTTTTTGCTTGCCTGAGACGATGAAGATGCAGACGCAGTTGTTGAAGTTGAAGATTGGCTTGGTGATGATACTGCTTGAGGCCGGCGTTTGGTGTATTGATTTGCCAAGCGTCGGTATTCTAGTTCTGTTGGTCCGGGGATGAAAGTTAGCAATTCAGCTGGATCGTACAAGATTCATACGGGTTTGGATCTTATCGAAAATCGACATTGTATAAAAAGATGATAAAAAACTGTAACTGATGAAAGATCGAGGAGGAAGAAGAAAAAAACGAGAAACTAGGTTTTACAGGCCAAAAAACAGATAAAAAAAAACAAAAACCCAGATTAATTCGCGCCGTTGAAATTTGTAATGCACCGTTCATGCAGCATGCGCCGGACTCCAATTCGCAGGCGCAGTCGTTTTTAACCTCCTGAGCCTGTGCAGCATATTAATAATGTACCAATGGGTGCACGAGGAGAGTGCCTTCCCCTCTTACCAAGAGCTGCAGTAGAATAATAAGCAGGTTCCTCTTTTTTTAATTTTTATTACGATACAATAGAATATATTGATAAATAAATATCTTCCAATTTTCCTTAGCTAATCTTTTGTATATGACGCAGGTAATGGAATGTTCGGGTTGCTAGGATACGAATCGACAAACTCCATCTTGGTCAACACCACTGCAGCCAGTAATACACCCGCTGCAGAGATCAACCCAAACCCGGAGAAGTTAATCGCAGCAGGTGTATCCATGGCTCCGAGAAATGATCCACTCGACCATAACAACACCATCATTGGCTTCACTGCAGTAGACACTACGCTCATTGACATTGCGCCGATGAGTTTCGTGGCCGAAAGGGAAAACGCATGCGCAGCAAATGAAACCACGCCATTGATCGCGAGAAAGATTCCAAAACTCATCCAATCGATCATGATTCGTTTAGATTCCAGCTCAGCTACAAAATGCTGTAGTTCGCCATTGACATGTGCCGCACCCATCAACAGTAGACATATCACAGGACATGTTCTTAATAACAACTCCATAGACGATACTCGAGTGCGTCCTGCTTGCAGACGATAAGCCATTACCAAGCGGCATGCATTTAGAACCACTGCCCCAATCACCGTAAGTTGTCTCGCCATTGCTATAGGTCGAGTCCAGTCGCCGCCTCCCACACTGGCCCAAGTCATGACCAGCATCGTCGCCAAACCCGCATAAATCTTCCAAGAATACGTGGATCGCGGGTATTTCAAGTACAAAATCTCTATCAAAATGACCCAAAACGGCCCAGTTGGTTTCAAAAGAACCATAAGCCGAGCAGACCAGTCTTCTTGTTTGGCATTGGCCAATGCATACACCGCTACGGCGATACTCAAACAGTGAATCACACCATACAGTCCAAGTTTTAATAGCTCGTTTGGCGACAATTTCGTCAGTGTAAACGCTCGCCGTTTATACGCCACGTAACTCAGAATCGAAATCACAAGCATGTGGCTGGCACTAAGCAGCACTGGATACTGAATCGCCCGGAATATATACCGGTTCAAAAACGTCTCCATTGTCGCCGCGATGAGATACGCGACAACCATCACATACATCTTGCGTCCCGACGCCCTGCTTAGGCTATCGTTGGATGTACCCAGCCGCTCAATGTCTTTCATGATGGATGATGGACGATGGACTACTAGTCTTTGTTAGATAAAAGGTAACGTGAGTTTAGAAAGGGTGAAAGAGGGGGTGAAGAAGACAGGTCAAAATTATGGTTTCTAAACACAGGGAATACTTTGAACTTTAAAAATCATACTACAAACAAAAAATGCACCTATATTTTTGGAATTTTTTTTTTTTTTTAACAAAATACATTAACAAAAAAATACGTGAAAAAAATAGCCAATTCTCGAGATCTTACTGCAGTAATTCGTCTCTGTAATGCTTTTGGAAATTGGTATTGGTTCGAGCTCGTCCTTGTCGAATTGCACGATTCTGGTCCTTCTTTTCTGCAGCCCAGGCTCGTTTTTGTTGCCTGACTTGTACAGGATCTTGTAATCCAAGCATTTGTTTGGTATTCACTGCCAGTACTGTACCTTCGCCTTCTCGAGTTGTGGTTGGACGCAAGTTTTGAGTATAATACCGAGCTAATGATCGATGACCGGCCCGATATCCAGATGGTAACATCAATTCATACCCACTATCGTCAACATATGCTCCATCTTCATCTTCTTCATCAAATTCAGAATCGCTATCTTCCCCAACTGGCTCACCATCAATCTCTTCATCTTCCCACTCGTCATCATCACCCTCAACATCTTCAACCGCTTGACGACGTTTCTTGTTCTTGTATGAGCTTCGGAAGTCATAGAAATCACTAATTTCTAGTTTGTGTTCCATACTTTCATATGGAATTCTCACATGCTGCTTTGAAATCAAATGCTGTCGCACACTTTCAATACTTCGTCCTTGGAATGAACAGCAAAGGCATACATTACCAAGACCAATCTTTTCACCCAAATATTCAATCAATCCAGTCAAATCAACCAAATATTCCCGTTCTGGAATAAACATACCATACTTTTTCACCAAATATTCCACATTTTCTTCGACAGTTTCAAATTCTTTACCATCGACAAAACAAACATTTGGCGGGATTCTTACTGCGCGAGCCAGCCGTTTCTGGATCTCTTGTTCTTCCTCCTGATCTGTACCTTCACCATTTGTGGATACCCCATCATGCAAATCATCAGTTTTAGCGTCATCTTCGACTGGTTCTCCTAAACTAAATGTAGAAGAGACCATACTGTGTGGGCTTCCAGGTCGGTCAATTTCACCATCTTCCAATTCTTCACCGTCGTCGTCTTCATCTTTTGGAGCCAAGTTCATTGCAGCCAACTTCTTCCGTAGCAATTTTTCTTCCATTTTCCGATCCTTTTTGGTAGTTTGACGCTGGCCTGTAGATCTTCCATTACTTCCTCGGCCAGTTCTTTCCTGCTCTAGTTGTTGGATTTTCTCTTGTTGAAGCATTTTTTCCGCAAATAGTTCCGAATTAATCGGTGGCAACTGAGCCACTCGTCGCTTCAAGTTGTATCGATGCCAGTCTGCTCGCATGTGTAACCGCTGCAAATCAGCAGTTGGAAATGTCAATCCACATGTATTACACGTGAACGTAGCTCCAGTGTCTTCTACTGTACTCTTTTCTACCTGCATTTTTGTTTTCGTTTTGTAGAAAATTAGTTGATGTGATAAAGATGAATAAAGGAAGAGAGAAAATTTTGGTAGCGCAAGCTTCGAAAAATTACTTCCCTTGTGTTGCGCTTGGCGCGGCCCGAAATGATTACTCATTGTGACACCGGGTGATTCCTTGGCAATTCTCCTCGGTAATGTACTTTTGGAATGCAGTAGCGCTTTGTAATCTAAAGTAGAACTCGAATATTTCCAAGCAAGTTTCAAGTTATGGGAAATGGCGAAGCTCATTTATAATAGGGCGGTCCGTGGCTGGCGCCGCGTGAGCTGCGGCGATTTTCGGAATACGGGTAACGCTGACATGACAGTTGGTGCAGGTTTAATACAGCAGATTTCTGTTAGCCGAAAGGGCGTCTGATATAGTCCAGAATTTTGGCAGACATCCAGGTTGGGGACTGATTTCCCAGTAGCGCGTGGTCACTGGGGCTCAGATCCACCATTGAAATGGTGCAATAATCACGAAATTTTCGACATGCCTAAGCTGGCTAGTAGACAGGTGAAATCGATGACATGGCTATCAACTCAGAACAGGGGTTTTCTTGGTATCGATCCTTCGGACCTTACTCTGGGGATTTGGCGTGCTAATAATCTCATCGCATCACGCAATTTTAAGCCGCACTCTTGTGGGTTGAATTCCGTGTAGAACACTACTGTTACTCATTCATCGCTAAAAATACGGCTCAAACTACAGCATTATAAAAGGGGGTGTATATCCACCTACACAATTCTCCGAAGTTACTGAGCAAAATTACTGAGCATTCTCATATTCTAAACCATGACGCAGACTGAAACTGCATTAATTAAAGACGACAAGGATCTGTTCGTACCAGTGGCCGATGCTGATGAAATTATACGGTTGCGTGGAGAGCATACATATATCCGATCTTCTCCTTACCACGAAATCGAGCATTTTCTCGACTTGACGACGCTGGACGAGCCACTCCACCAGCTATCACTTGCATTACAAGCGTTTACGGCTGTTGATAAGAAGGGCTATGCGACCAGTGACTACACATGTGCATTCAATTTCGACCAAGTTGTGTCTATTCTCCGTACAATCAACCCTGAATTCCAAGGAGCCGACGGCATCTACATTGTAGTGTTCAAATCAGCAGTATGGCCCGAAACTCAGCGGTCGAGTGAACGGCGTCAAGTGCTGGCAAATGTCGACAAAGCATCGCATGTGGAGGCAAATATCTCCGGAGGGCTGTTGAAGTACTGGTTTGGAACTCCAAACAATGACGGAAGGAACTTGGCAACTTGTCTATGGCGGGATCGTAGTGACGCTAGACGCGGCGGTGGTGGTAAGGCGCATCGTGAAGGCATGAAACGGGTGCAAGGATGGTTCAAAGAGTGGAAAATTGAAGAGTACTCCTTGTCAATTGCATCAGGTGCTACTTCATATAATATAAAACCGTATACAGCATAGATAACTTTTTGTTTTTATATGTATTAATTTGCATGTCCAGTTTTTGGACCTTCAAAATGCTTTTTCAACGGCAGCCAGCTATCATCGTTATATGTCTGCTGGACTTTGTGGCATTCCTCAACGCCCCAATCCGACATTCCAATCATCAGACAACTTTCAAACATGAAAGCCATGGACCCCTCTCCAACTTTTTGATGTTCCAATGAAGAATTCGAAGCCTTTTCAAAAGTGGCAGCGTCTGGACCATGAGATCCCATGACATTATGCAACGACGCGCCACCTGGCTGGAACCCTCCGCCTTCTTTGGCATCATAGTTCCCGTTAATCAACCCCATGAATTCAGACATGGTGTTTCTGTGGAACCACGGTGGACGGAATGTGTCTTCTTGAACTAGCCATCTTGGCGGGAATATCACAAAATCGGCAATCGCAGTTCCTGGTCGATCGGACTGTGCAGTCAGGACCGTGAAAATAGATGGATCGGGGTGGTCAAAAGAGATAGATCCCATAGTGTTGAACTTGCTGAGGTCGTACTTGTATGGATAATACATCCCATGCCATCCGACCACATCAAATGGAGAATGGTCCTGTTTGGCTTGGAACATTTGGCCATTAAATTTACAGTAGATGGTATAGTCTGTTGAATCGTCTTCATATGCTGCAACCGGAGCTTCAAAGTCCTTCGCATTAGCCAACCCATTGGACCCAATTGGCCCCAATTCTGGTAATTCAAAATGCCCTGAATAGAGTTCCATCATATACCCCCGTACCGGACCCTGAAGTTTCACCTTAAATCGCACCCCTCTTGGAATCACCACAATTTCGCCAGGTTTCACATACAGCTTGCCATGTTCCGTTTGGATATCTAGCACACCATGCTGAGGCACCAATAGCATGTCGCCGTCAGCAGAAAACATTGCTTCGTTATCCATGCTTTTCCCAGCAGAATATATTAAAATGCCTAGCCCATGTTTCAGTTTCGGGTCACCTGCTCCACCCAAATATTTTAACCCTCCCACAAACGTCTCTTGTTCGTCGATTTCAAATGGATCCCATCGCATCTGGTTCGGGATATGGTGGTTTTGCTCAACACTAGCCAGCTTGATATTCTCCGCTCGTTCAAACTTGTGATGTGCGGCTGACGGTAGGATTCGGTAGAACCATCTAAAAATCGCCCGGTTAGTTCATCCTGACAGATTTTCAAAACATACGTCTGTTTATTTTCACTTCGAGGAGCTGTAAATGCTGTACCACTTAGCTTCTCTGCATACAACCCGTATGGGCATTTCTGAGGGTTGTTCCGAGCGGGTACTGCGCCAGTTAATGCCTCAGTTCTATCTGGTTAGTAGATCTTACGATGACGATACGATGAGACAAAATAGTAGACACATACTGATGATAAGAGTTGAACCCAAGTTGATAATGATAAGGATCTTTAATTTTAGGAACCATGCTTTTGTTGGTATTGTTTGTGTGAGTAGAGAAATAAATAAATAAAATTAAAAACAAACAACAAAAAAAAAAAAACCTAGCGAGACAATGGACATATTTATACTAATGGGAGTGAAGGCATATTTCAAAGAACAAATCACAAGTTGCTAGGTCATAAAAATGAGGGGAAATAGCTCAGATCTGGTCCGTGCGGAATCGGCTTTCCAGCTAACCGAAACAAAAAAAACAAAAGCAGGGTTCAAAGGTTAAACTTGTTTCCTAGTGCGGAATACACAACAGACCAAAAAGCGGCTTCCTCCTTCCCCACGAAAATCGGCTATGGACGGACAACACCTAAAACCACGTAGACTGCCAATCAGCAGGAAGAATATCAAACATTTTGGAATTGACGAACAAAAGATCTTCGGTCTCCGTTTCGGTCATAACCTTGTCCATTAACTCTTCAAACAAGTCCCGATATTGTATACTTCGTGGCCATTGTTCAACCATATACTGCAACACCCTAAAACAGCTCTTGATTGCATTTTTGGCCCGTACTCCTGCCACATGTCTATCAAGCCAGTAACAATACAACAAATTCAATCCTGAAATGAAAAGCGTTTGCAAAGCCATGCGAGAATACCATAATCGCCTCTTCTGATCAAGTTCACGGATTTCTTCACAAATGGCCGAGTTCACCTCGACAAATTCTTGAAACGCTGGCGATTGAGACGCCGTCTCAGGTAACAGCGCATTGAACTGAGGCTGCGTAATCATCCAACGAGCCCTGTAATAATTCAAAAAGAAAAAATGATAACAGACTAATTTATCGTGGTCTTTTTCTGTAGCCTTGTTCATCGGAGATGTTGGCAATGTATCCAACCAATTTTCGAGCTTTTGCCGGAAAAACTGCACCACGTTATTATCACAGTCAACTGTGGGCGCTGCACAGTAAAACATGGTTTGTATTTGTGACTCAATCCTCATCAGTCGACATATGGGGATCATTGGCGTCATTGTTGACCAATTTGTAACTGGTGGTTCTTCCCCACGGTCTTGCTTCACTCGAAGATAGTGAATCTGTTCCAAGTCCTGTGAATCATCATCAATATCCACCGGTAATTGTACATCAATGTCATGTTCTGGTATCGCAAATGGACGTCCCAGCGATGTCGCTAATAGCCGATCAAACACGTATAATGACCAGAAAACGCGTTTGCGATATTCCATCTCATACGGGTCTTCATCTATTGTAACAATTTGACGTTTGTGCAACCCAATTTCTGAAGCAGATCGCATTGCCGCACCTGACATGATCCACGAAGTTGAACCCAGTTGCTGTTGTGATTGTTCAATGTATATCCCGTGCAAAAACCTAGCCACGCAAGCCCGCATATGTGTCATTGGAGCCTTCCATAGGTAATGCTGAGTTCTCAACGACAGCATTTCCGATAGTTCTTGTTCTGTACGTTCGACCAACTGTTTACGTTTAGCTGCCAACGTCATTGTAGCATACAACAGATAGTTCTCCCAGTCCGTTAAACTATCTCGTCGTTTTAGCATGTTGTTAAATTCTATCCGATCCTGTGGTGGTTTGATTCATATTAGCAAATCTTTTTTTTTTTTTTTTTTTTTTTTTCTTTCCTCGAAACATACGATTACTGGAAACGTTTGATGACAGTGTCTAAAATAATAACCAACCAGCTCGTCTTGTTGTTCAAGTGTCAACTCAACACTGGTCACACCCGAACTTTCTCCAATATAAGGCTGTGATATTTCGTAAAGTCCTTCTTGTGGAATGTCCATAACGAGTTGTGAATTTACCTTGTTGAAGATACCGGATCCTGAACTTGTACCAACATATGGTCTTTCTTTGACTTCCCATGGACACTTTGGAGCTTCTTCCGTCTTGGAATTAATTCTAGCAGGAACATGTCGTTGTGACGTTTTTAATTGTGTTTTCAACATTTTGATCTCATTTTCCAACTTTTCGATATAATTTCCCGTGTCCGTATCTGGTCTTCGATAGAAATCTCCGGGGTAAATGCATTCTAAAATCTTTTGAGTTAATATTTTTTGTCCTCAAGATCCAAACAATAAACTTACCAACTTTTGACTTTTTACAGCTTCCACATACAGGAGCATCGCCATCACACTGTTGTTTTTGAGTTAGCACCCTTTGTTGTTGTTTCCCTTACCTTTTGTTTACGTGACTTGCATCGTTGACAAGCGACTGGGGTTCTAGTCGTTCTTGGCCGCTTCATCGCTTCTAATATAGAAATAAAAAATATATAGATAGCCGGTGACTGATGCGATGCCGAGCACGATTCCAGCTAGTATATATGTATATATTGATATAGATATGGATGTAAAGTGAAAACAGTGAAGGGAGAGGAGAAGAGCAGCGTAGCCAGAGCGGCTATACCTATCGATCTGGTCGGGTTTCATTTTTGTTCGGTCCGGTTCCGGCAGAATCCCGGCGCGCGGCACAGCGGGTCCCATATAAATTTATCATTTATGCGGCGCCAATCTTTCAAACAGTGACAGTTTTCGGAAGGTCCAATTGCCGATCGGTTAGTCATTGCAATGTGTAATAGCCTCCGCAACCCCGCCCGCAAAGTAACGGTTTTATTAATAGCCATAATTCAAATTGTTAGTACCCATCCAATTAATTATTGGTTCGAGTTTTTGGTGATCCGGTGTTTGACGTTATTTGTAAGTTATCCCAAATCTTTACAGCTGAGCTAAGAACATGATTTATTTACAACGGGGCGTATTGCTCCGATTTCATCTGCTTGACTTGCATTACTGAATTTGCACCACGTCTGGCGAACCGGATTAGGGCTATAAAACGAGGATCGATGTTTTACCCGATTTGAATTTATTTTCTAGTTAGGAATGCCACCCACCTCACTAATTTGTGCGGCTGTGTACGCCTTACCGACGACCTTCTCTAGGGCACTTGACCACGAACAGTCGCATCTCCGTACAACGTTAGAAAATAGCCATGGTTCGTAGTTTAAAAAAGAGACTCTAATAATAATAATAAAAATTGAACTCAAAAACTAGCAGTTGTGTCCCATAGGCTGTGTACACAGCCATAACACCAGCAGCCACTTGACAACACAGAATAATGTATATAATCTCCTGATATGGTGGCGCACCTTGCGGTCCATGGCATACCCCCGATTTCTTATTTATCTGCAATATGATGAACCAATAACTGGGATATATAGCAACGCATAAGGCTGTTCTTTATCCTTGGCAAAGCACTCAACACTTCGGTCGATCAGTCAATGTTCGAAACCCTTACACGTTTAAAATTGAGAGACATTGTTCTTTCAAACGAGCTTATCCTTATAACTCGGGATCGACTTAAAGCGGGGTTTACGTACTGGTTGTTTAAAAGTCACCCTTACTAAAGCCATTCCCCGAGCTGCTCGATGTCTATTTTCCCATCTCCTCATCTTAAACCGCAGAGCACACGGCTTTATCGATCGGTGTCACGCGGTGCATTCACCCATAGCTCGTCTGCTATTCTCCGATATTTCCGACGACACGGACCAATTCGTCTATAAATCTGATGCATTGTCGGGAATGGCAATTTTCTGGAGCGTCAACGATACCTCCATCAGTACCGTCATGGGTAGATTAGGTGTGCTATGATTTACACCGTGCTGGTATTTACACAGGAGGGCGCGGAATCCGAAAGCGCTACCCCACACATGGTGTTCATTTGCCGTCAGCAGCCGAAGCATTTAAACAAAAACTCGTCATCTCAACCCTTTTTCCTTTATTTTCATATATAAAACCACCATGTCATGGATAAACATTGACCCAGAATCGCCGTTTTCACTAGAGAATATTCCGTTTGGTATTATCTCCACTGAAGACGACGCAACACCTCGACCAGCTACGATTCTTGGGTCGACAGTAGTTGATCTACGGGCGTTTGCACGAATTGGCGGGTTTGACACGGTAGATGTCGATAAATCAGTATTTGAAGAGCACACGTTAAATAAATTTGCAGCATTAGGCAGATCAAAGCACCAGCTAGTAAGGTTTCACCTTCAACAAGTATTCACTGATGGAGCATGTCCTCAGGCTCTTGAGAGGGATTTGGCAAAATATGAAGTAATAATTGCTGCTGAAAACACTAGGAATCACTTGCCGTTGTCTATCGGGGATTACACTGATTTCTATGTCGGTAAGAACCATGCTTACAACTGTGGAGTATTATTTCGAGGCCCGGAAAACGCATTAAACCCAAACTATTATCATTTACCGGTAGGGTATCACGGACGAGCAAGTTCAGTGGTCGTGTCAGGTACAGATCTACATCGTCCAAAAGGCCAAATCAAATCTGTGGATAGTACAGTACCAGAAGTTGCACCGTGTAAACGATTAGATTTTGAGCTAGAATTGGCCGCGTTTATCAGTACACCAAACGAGCTCGGGTCGCCAGTTGGGATTGATGAAGCAGAGAGCCATATCTTTGGATATGTATTGATGAACGATTGGTCAGCTCGTGATATCCAGGCGTGGGAGTATGTACCGCTTGGGCCATTTACTGCAAAGAATTTTGGTACTTCTGTTTCACCGTGGGTGGTTTTGCCTGATGCACTGGGCCTATTCGGCGTTGAACCGATGGCTCGACCAGACGATAAACCATTGCTGGGTTATCTACAGGAGTCGCAGCCAAAATCAGTATTTGATTTAAATCTAGAAGTGGAATTGACTGTAGATGGGGAATCCACTATAGTCAGCAGAGGGACGTCCAAAAATATGCTGTTTTCGTTCCCGCAGATGATTGCCCATCACACAGTCACTGGGTGTAACATGCAAACGGGGGACCTGATTGCGTCAGGCACAATTTCTGGCGAATCTAGTGATTCTCTAGGATCGCTGCTTGAAATGTCCAAAGGTGGAAAACAAGAGATTACGGTAGGCAAATCATCAAGCCGAATGTTTCTACAAGATGGCGACCGTGTGACCCTTCGTGCATCTGCTGGTGAAGCTGGTAAAAAGGTAGGCTTTGGTGCGGTTACTGGGAAGGTTCTGCCAGCCAAATAAAACGAAAAAATTAGTAATAGAATCAAAAATAGTTGAGCCACGCGCGGCGGTTCGGGAAGAATACATATCTATTTCAGGATAACTACACCACCAAAGTGTGGTCCAATCTCCACAGTCACTTTCTTACCGTCGACTTTAACTTTTGGAGAATATGGCTCCACCATTGGCGTTTGGTATGGAGCGTTTTCCGCGTACGGGTCTTCATGGCTGACCGCGTGAGCTTCCGCTTTGAACTTGTGGAACCCTTTGATATCCAGTTCAAACGCAGCAGTGAATTTCTTGTCGGATGGATTGGCGAGTTTGAGATACACCTCATTCTTGTCTGAGTTTCTAGTTGCAACGTAATACAACGGGTCGAATTGAGCGTCTTTCAATTCCAAAACCTCGTCTCCTTTGTACGTCGCGAACCATTTCTGAATATAGTAAGAAGTAGAAAGAGTGAAATTGCCATACTCTGCGTTAAACCCAATCATACTAGGCCCACGGGCTTGGTAGTCGTTGGTGTTCTCCAGTAGCGGCGCATATGCCGAGTACAATACTTGGTCGGAGTTTCGTTCCAGTCCAATCATATACACAGCTTCTGAAGCACTACCGAGCATGAACGGCCGGTGGTGTCGAGTCTGATTATCAAAGAATTGATTGGCGTACTCACCAATGCAGATTGGAGTGTTATTACGAGGCCAGTTGTCATAGGTGTCGAAATTGTCAACCCAGAACTTTGGCCACTTGTAGAAATGTTGATCCCACCATGTGCCGTCATCTGGGAGGGTGATATTCACCTCAGTAGACGAAACGAATGTGATGTTTGGATACTCATCTTTCAAGGCTTTGTGGAATTTTGGAAACCGGTATCCAAAGCCGCTACTAAACCAATCCTCATTGCCAATCTCGACATAGCTTAACTTCCAAGGTTCCTTCCGCCCATTGTCTGCTCGAAGTTTACCGAACTTGGTATTCTGATCACCAGTCACATACTCCAACTCGCCCAAAGCTTCCTGAATAAACGGTTCCAATTGGTCTTCAGGAACGTCATACTGTTCAAGACTATACCCATCATAGACACCAAGCATTGGCTCGATACCCATATCTTCACACCAGTCTAGGTATTCATGCAGCCCCAATCCGTCAGTGGTTGGATAGTACCATGACCCCATTCTACCAGGTCGGTCAGTGATTGGTCCAATAGTCTCATTCCAAACCCACCGCTGAGAAATCACTGGGTTTTCAAGCCCATTTCCACCGGGGAACCGCATCATACTTGGACTCAACCCTTCAAGCAAATCACCGAGATCCTTTCGAAGCCCGTTATCTCGACCTTTGTAAGTGTCAGAAAACAACGACACAATGTTAAACCAGAAATGTTTCCCAGAGTACTTTTTCCCGTCTTCGACAATAATATACAACCCATTGTTGATATCTTCGCTGTCTTCCTCCGCAGTAAGCTCAGCAATGTAATGCACATAGTCATTGCTCTTTGCAGGATACAAGTTGGTATCCTCCTTTTGCGGTTTGGCTACTGCGTCAGCATAATGGTGCAAACTATTGACACTTCTCAAACTAACTTTAAACTCCCCGTCAAACCCAGATGGAGGCTTGGCGTAGAATTGAGCTGTATACTTTTTGCCCTTTTTTACGTCGATTCCGTACCAACCTGCATTATACAGCCCAATCTCTGGCTGGTCATTCGGTGGTACATCAACTCGGATCGCCAATGGTAACGCATCAGATACCGGGTTATGAGCAACCTGTAATCCAGTACCACCGACGTTATAAAACCCTGTCATGTTAGGAGTCGGGCCTTGCACAGCGCGGTTCATTAGTAACTCGCCATACAACCCGCCGTCCCCGGAATGGTTGATGTCTTCAAAGATAAGCCCGTATAGATAAGGCGACGATTTGTTGGTATGATCATCAGTGATAGTCACAGATTGGCTGAACACAGTCTCTGCCGAGATCACACCTCCTAACGTTGATATCAACCCTAGCAATGCTGTTTTCATTTTGCAAAACTCGATTTGTCTTTTACTCCAGAACCCAACTTCAAACAAAACCCATCTTTTATATACTTTTTAAACTTGCCTTCAAAACTGTACAATATCAACTCGCACAACGATTTTACAAAAACACGGCGAAAACTGCTGGTTATGGCAATGATGAGCATATACAAAATAAGTATGTGTATGGCGACATCCGCATCAGGGTCGTTCAACCCCACACACGTAGCCCTTCCTCCCCGCACGAGAGCCGCACGACAGCGTTATATTTGCTAACATAGAAAAACGCCGGCTACTTGCCAGTAGATCTTTTTTATATCCATGATACAGGACCAGCGGAAACCATGTGTGCTCTAATCAAATGAGTGGTGTATATTACAGGATCACAGTAGTCCGCTCATAGAACGACGCTGGAATGACGCAAATCACGCCATCGCCTGGGCCAATTGTTGTTGTCGATTGACCAGCCATAGCGTCCTAACATCCTACATGATGCATGATGTCGGCTACCCCTATCCCAGATAAATGAGACCACTAGCCAATATTATACGTTATAGCCTTATAGCATACACAATTGCTGCCCACCTTGGGCACTGCCGAGTAACCTTTCACGAAGATGTATGCATATTTAATCGACTCTTTCTCCGACGGATGTTGATGACTACACAATGATTGGTTCCGCCGCACCGGTCTGACCATGCTATGGTAACCTTTTTCCTCTAAGAACCAAAGAAACCCCTGAGATTAGCCAAACTTATTATATGTTCCAGGTTACTTCTGTCGGCAGTTGACGCCGAGAGTCGGCCGACAAGTTTGCAGGCAGATTAACAAACCGACATTGAGCATAGAAAGTATCATCAGAGCAAACCCAAATACTTACCCATGGAGCTCTGTATCGTTGATAACCAAGTCCTAAAGTTGCTGACAATACACACAACCCGGTACGGCACCACCGGGATGAATCGGCGGGCTGCGGCTGTCGAAGGAGATCTAATGCGATTTCCCCGCCATCATCTCCGGGCGGTCCCTGCCATGCAGCCCACCAGTTGTTCACTTCTCTGTATTTTTTTTTCCACTCTCCTGCTTTCCTAACATTTCCATGCTATTTCAACACAAAGCATGGTCGAGCCTGTAGATACGGCGCATTCACGCCGGAAAAGGGATAAATATGTCAACTGTGCTTGGTATGTCGTTTTCGAAAGAGATCAATATTTAACCGTTTATAGCTTCGAGTGCAAGCGACGAAAAATCAAAGTTTGTTTCGCTTGTTTTTTTTTATGCTCATTTCTAACAATATAGTGTAATGGTAACCAGCCGTGCTATAGATGCAGTCATTTAACACTGACCTGTACATACCCCAAGGAAACGCGGAGAAAACCAAGAAGTAGCACTATAAAGCCAACGCCAGTGAAAAGGCCGGATTTGTTCGGGGTACCGAGTGACGAGGCTAAACGGCTGATCGGGGTATATGATTCTGAGGTGAACAGTATGTACCCGTTATTCAATGATGGCGAGTTGATTGAGAAATATGATAATATTGCCGACGAGTTGTTGAGGGATGGTATTCTTCCATCATCTCCGGCTGTCATGCATTCTAAAATGGCTATTGCTATTGGTGCCGGGGTGTCAAACTGTATGGTTGAAAAATCAGATGAATTGTACAATCAGGTGTTACATGAAATATATCCCAGCATATTAGCAAAAGAAGCCACTTTTGAAACGTTAATTGCGTTGTTATTAATCCACCAGTATCAATTTCATACAGATCAGGCGGAGATTGGATATCGCACTGTGGGGTTTGCGGTCACGATGGCATTTGAACTAGGACTACACCAATCCAAAAATCTCGAAGAACGATATCCAGATTCATTACAGCGAGAAATCTACCGGCAGGTATTTTGGTGCATTTATGTCTTGGATCGACGACTATCAATATACACAAGACGACCATTACTTTTGAATGATGAGGAAATCGATCAAAAAATGCCTGGTTTACACGGCACAGGGCTAATAAAATCGACAGAAAACGATCTTTTCCGAGCAATGCATTTGAACTACATGATTTATTACTCGCAAATTGCGACAAAAGTGCTCAAAGGAGGGCACGATACTAATAGTTTGAGGGACATGGAGCATTTGGTGAAGAAATGGGTGAATTCGTTACCACCTGAGCTTAATGGCGCCACAACACCGTCGTCATCTTCGTCGTCGCCAGATCAGTTGCCATATCTTTCTCGGAAACTTACTTCTGTCCTGCATTTAAAATCAACTCTAATGCTGCTACAGATATACAGCGCGTCAAGCACTCAATCATATTCCATCCAGGCAGTGAATGCGGCTCGTGAGTGTGTACGAGAGCTGCATCGGCTTTACATGGATACAGCTTTATACAACGCATGCCAGATCCAATATAACCATTTCTTGGTATCAGCTTTGGATGTTTTGTATTCCGCTACGCAGCAGCAACCAGAGTTGTATGGGCCTTTGTGCCGCGATGAGCTCAGCCAAGCGCTTAGACTAGTCAACCAAATTTTGTCGGAAAAACCAGACAATGCAGAACTACGACAGGGGAATATCTGGCAATTGATTTCGTCATTTGCAGTGAAACTTGGGTACAGTGCAAACAATCTGGAACAAATGAGCCCGAGGTTGATTGGTGCTCCACCAGCTTTTGACCAAGTACTGGGTTTCAACGCGATCTTTGACAAAACCCCATTCCTGACATCACCAGACGCGACGAATTTGCTGACCATGTTCAATACGCCATTTGACGAAGATACTACTTCTAGAATACAGGAAGTAGAAGAAAGTCCTCCTACGTCCACGTCTCCCTCTACATCATCAACAGCAGAAACGCCATATAAAACTTTAGAAGATTTGTTCAGTAAATAATAACAAACATTAAAAATCCATTTTTTTTTTAATACATTACAAGAAAAACTGCTTTTGTATATAAGAGAAGAGTTTATCGGTACTTGTAGAAACCAATGTCAGCAGCCTTTTCTCGGAAAGATTGACGGCAGATCATCAAACCGTACTTTCGGATGACAGCGTTTCGGGAACCGGTGACTCGGCTAAATGTACGAGTTAGCATTTCATGTCATGGAGGGGATCAAAAATCTTAATAAACATACCATTCTCGGGAACCCTTACCGTACTTTCGTGGGTGGCTGAAGTAAATGTTTGCGTGGGCCATGTCTGAAATTTGTTAGTTTTGATTCTTGTTGAATAAAAACACAAGAGAATCGAATGAATTGAGAAAGAAAGTTTGAATGGATAATCGATCAACTGTTATAGTGCCCTGGTTGAGGATACGTCGAGTTTTAGCAGCTGAGAATAGCACGCCCATAAATTGACATTGCCGATATACACGTTCGTCGTCTTTTTTAAATGATCCTTCGTCACCAATCTCCAAATCGAAAGAAAAAGGCACTATTAATTCCATAGTCGTTTTTATCTGATGTCGATTCCATTTCGCAATCTCTTCCATTCATACTTCTCCTCTCATGTTGTCCAAATTTTATACGTACTGTCGTTGATGTGTAGTGTCGTTGATTAGATGAAAGAGAAAATTCAGAGTGGGAGCGATTTTGGCGTGGTAACGTGACAACCGCGGAGTTGAGTGGGCGATTGTTACGGCGTATTTTTCAGAACGTAAACCCTAGCTTGTGCGGTTGCCTATTTGGGACGTGTGCCCTAATTCTGCGCCGATGTATGTATGCAAGCCGCGCGGTCCATGTAAGCAACCGACGCTGGGCGACCGGCGCCGGAAAAGGAGTTTTTACTCAAGCTACGGTAGTTAGTATTGATATGAACTACAACTATGAATAACCGTTCACAGCGGATTTTTTTGTAGTAGTTGCGCCTTACTATTTCTCTTTCTTATTCAATCTCACTGTAGTCAACTTCAACTTTCTTCATTTCAGATCCATAATAAAAAAAGAACTTAGCAGATATACACACTTTTCCCTGTACCAAAACCTCTCATTCAGCCGCATCTTCAGTTACCCTGTCCCCGCCGCTTTTTTTAAAAAAAAAGTCACGTGCGTGCTGATAAAATAAATTTTGAAAAACTCCAAAAAATTTCCAAGGCTCAAGTTGAAGTTTCACTAACATAATCCAAATGGTAGCTTCGCATCGAGCTTCAGTAAAGAAAGGCCATAAACCTTTCAAATCCAGACATGCCTCAAAAGGAACGATAAAGACGAGAAGCAAGGGTAAAATCGAAAAAGACAAGCCATTAAAACGACACGAGAATAGTACTACACAGAAAATGGCGGCTGGTAGTAAACAGATTAAGCGAGACCGGAAGAATAAGGCCAAGCAGTTGAAGATGAATAAGATTGGAGAAATAGCGATCAGTAAGCATTTGTTTGACGGGAAACATGGGGCCCCAAAAATCGTGGCTGTGATTCCACTATGTGACGACTGTAATCCAGCTGAGGCGGTGATTCAGATCAACCAGAGCGTTGAAGCTACGACAAATGGTGCAATTCCAACTTTTGGGGTTATCGACACCAATATGGATAGATTCAAACAACGGTTGAAGTATATTTTGCCAAAGAAAAACTTTTTGGAGATTTTGGACGCCGCAAGAGTTGCGGATTTTGTGGTGTTTATGCTCTCGCCTGATAATGAAGTGGACGAGTTTGGAGAGCTTTGCATCCGATCAATTGAGTCTCAAGGTGTTTCGAACGCCATTCCGTTGATTTCTAATCTTACTGCTGTTGGTAACACCAAAAAGCAGAATGACGTCCGGTCATCTTTGATGAGCTATTTTGCACATTTTTTCCCAACAACAGACAAGATTTATTCTACTGGAATTGCATCAGAAGCGTTGAATGTGGCACGATTACTATGTCAAAAGTTCCCACAGGGTGTCGGCTGGAGAGATTGCCGACCATATATGCTTGGTGATAATGTATTTTATGATGAAGAGACTCAAACTTTGGCAGTTGAAGGGGTTTTGAGGGGCCAAGGTATCAATGCCGACCGGTTGATTCATATTCCAGAGTTTGGGGATTTCCAGATTGACCGAGTCGAATCCTTGGTCAATGTACAGCAACAAATGGATACTACTGACGATGATGATTGCTTGGCACGGCCATCTGAAAAACAAGAGCCGCTCGATGAGTTGATGCCGGAACAAGAAGTGGATAATGCAATGGAGGATCTTGACACTCGTGAACAGACTGGTGTTAGAATGGATGGATATGATTATATGCGTGATGCCACTGATGACGAAGAAGATGAAGAGGAAGATGGTGTCAAGAAGCTGCAAAAGAAGCGAAAGCTTCCAAAGGGTATGTCTGAATATCAAGCGTCGTGGATTTTTGATGAAGACTTGGGTCATGAAAGTGATGAAGACGCCGATGAGGATGAAGAAGACGAAAAATCTGATAATGAAATGGAAATGGATGAAGCTGAGGAAGGTGGTAATGGTAAGCGAGTCACATTTTCTGAATACGCTCCAACTGAAGCTGAGACTGAAATGCATGCCGAACTTCCAGACGAAGAAGAAGCCCGACAATTGAAGGAATTCCGAAGTCGTGCCAAGGAAGACTTGGATTTCCCAGATGAAATCGAACTGAATCCAAATCGTTCTGGTAAAGAACGGCTGGAACGGTACAGAGGTGTTCGTAATCTGCGGACTAGCGCTTGGGATCCATATGAACAAGATGACCGAACGCCGCAGGAATGGGCGCGGCTGGCCCGAGTGCCAAATTTCAAAGCCACGCGAAACAGAGTGGTCAAGGAAGCTATCAGCGATGCTCAAGTTCAGCCTGGCAGTCATATTCGAATGTTTATTCGAGCACCAAAGATTGTTCTTGAGCAACACCCGGATCGTCCATTGGTGGTATTCGGGTTGCTTCAACATGAACACCGTCAATCTGTCATGAACTATACCATTACTCCAAGCTCTGAATACGACCTTGAAAAGAACCCACTTCCAGCAAAGAGTGATTTGATCATGCAATGTGGTGCTCGACGTATGATTGTGCGGCCATTGTTTTCTCAAGCCGGGAACAATTCCGCCAATGGTGTTTACAAGTACGAGCGGTTCTTGCAGCCTGGGCGCCCATCTACTGCGACATTTATCGCGCCTTTGACATTTGGCAACGTGCCAGTCTTGTTTTTCAAAGACAATGGCACGGCGGTTCCGGATATGGTGGGATCAGGCTCGGTATTAGATGCCAATAGCAACCGAGTCTTGGCCAAACGTGCGGTGTTGACCGGCCATCCATTGAAAATTCACAAACGGTTGGTTACTATCCGATATATGTTTTTCAACTCCGACGATGTCCACTGGTTCAAGGCCGTGCCATTGTTCACTAAAGCTGGCCGTACTGGGTATATCAAGGAATCTTTGGGTACTCACGGGTATTTCAAGTGCACTTTTGATGGTAAATTGACATCTCAAGACACCATTGCAATGGCTTTATATAAGCGAGTCTGGCCACGACATTCCCAAATGTGGTCTAGCATTTAAAGATATAAAAGTAGTCCTATGTATAAAAGAAGTCTTATGTTTTGAAAAAAACACCTTACATCCGGTTTATCTCCGACGCCGCGTGAGATTTTTAAGGCGCACGCAGGCGGGCCCCAGACCCAGATTCATACGGCGTCATTGTCCCATCGATGCAGGCTTTGGTGCCGTTCATATGGCATAAAACTTATTGTAGGCATCGTTCCGTTCCTACAGAAGAAAAACTCTTTCTTTTCTCCTTTTCCTCTCTTGACTATAGTTTGCCTTGGAGGTTACACTAAACGCAATAAATATACGACAGTAACTGCCAAATAAATAAAAACCGAAAATACGCCATGCCGAGTAAATTTCCGTGGAAAAACCAACCTTCTTCATCCACGGCGGGTGGTGATAACGGTGAAGACGACGAAGAGCAACAGGAACGAGCTTTCGGTAGTTTCGAGGATCCGTCCGATCAAGTGGTATCATCAAGCGCATCGACATATTCTGGCCAGTCGTCAACAGCGAGTACAGCACAAAGTTCCCTGTTTTCACGCAGCGCTCCGACTACCAGTACTATGTCGACGATGGAATCACGACAGTCAAAGTTGGCGAATATTATAGAACAAGCAGAAGACACGACAGCAGGAGCAGCCGGTTCACCTGGCGCAGTTGGTAGTAGCGGTAGTGGTGCTGATATATCAACGCCTTCATCTGCAGCTGTTTCGACTTCTGGTGCTTCAACAAGAACTCAAAGCTCCGGAAGAAAGATGAAAGTTATTGATTTTGACGATATTTCGGAAATGGATGAGCTAGTATCGGATACCCCAATGACACAACCAGCTGCATCAACACAACGAGGATCATCAAGTTCACAACAGCGGAATTTCCTAGCGGCACTGGATCCTTATATTTATAATTCCAAGAGCTCACCCGATGTGCATTCTTCGAGACAAATGGCCGGTAGTAGTAGCAGCAGCAGCCGGCATACCCAGCCCTTGAACGCCAGTGGAGAGTTGAATAAATTGGCAGAAGATATGAATAACGTATTGGGCCAGGTGAATCGAGGGCAAGATGTTTCCAGAGTGGCAGTTAATGTGAACCAAATGATTCGGAATACGTCTCAGGCGCATTGCTTTGACACGATAGAGTCCGGATTGATTAATTTGCATTCGGAGCCAGCGGTTGGACGGATTGTGAAAGTGGCGCTTCATTTTGTGGATAATTTATTAGCAGCAACACAGCAGAACTCGATTCGGATGAGAATACTGCAGTCGTTGTATGAATTGGGGGTCAAATTGCAGCTGATATCGGCAACGCCTCATACCGTCCCACTGGCGACAAACTTTGCAGTTGGATCGATTCCTGAACTGCCTGGTCAAGCACTCATGAAGTCGTTACTAGATCAAGTGGCTTCAGAGACAAGTGAATCGTTGGCTGAACAAGAAGGTGCGTTCATTGCGCCAGTGTTGCGAGGCATGTCACCGGAATTCTCCGTGCTTACACTAAGTTTCGGGTTTCCTGAACCTGAGAATGAACACTACAACATGGTGACATCATTAAATGATGTGTCATCAGATATCCATATTTATTGTCAACAGAATTACATTCGAGCATGTGCTGGCGGTGGGGCAACCACAGCACAAGAAATGCGGCTTAAACCACCATTTCGAGTGTTAAACGATGCAAAGGCACCACCTATCGGCATGTCAATCTCGTCAAGTAACGCGGTATACCGAAGTGGCACGCTTGGAGGGTATATCTACCCCAAAGTCAAGCCAGGCCATCCACTATATGAAGCATATGGCAAGTCGACATTTGCCATGACATGTGGCCATGTGGTGTTGATGGACGGCGGTCAATCATACCCAGAAGCTACGATACCATCAGCAGTGTTAATCTCATACTACCGCAAGACACTTGCCAAGGAACGTGAAAAGTACCCGCCACGGTCACAAGAACGGGCGACTTATCAACGGGAAATCTCACACATCGACACGTTGTACCCTATCTCTGGCACCTCTCAGACCAACAAGCCTAGTGAACCGTTCGGGCAGATCGCCTGGGGAGAACGTAAAGTTGTGGATGGGGCCATGTCGGATATCGCCATCATCAAATGTGCACCGGATCTCACATGCCGGAACTTTCTCGGCGATGATGTGCAGTTCTCCGAGTACGACCCGGCGTTGCTGTTTGGCAACCTGAGCGTGAAACGTGTGGTTCGCAAACTCGTCGCCGGGTCACAAGTGTTCAAGTATGGATCCACATCCAAGTACACCTCCGGGCGAGTTAACGGGCCTCGGATTGTGTACTGGGCCGACGGCCGGTTGCAAACGTCAGAGTTTGTAGTGGCTAGTCAAGAGTCGTCGTTATTTGCATCTGGAGGCGATTCCGGATCCTGGATTCTGCAGAAGAGCGACCCATCACAGGAATCTTCCACCTCCCCGTCACTTGGCGTGGTGGGCATGTTGCATTCTTATGACGGGGAGAAACGCGAGTTTGGGTTGATTTCAACCATCGATTCCGTCCTCAATAGACTACACCAAGTCACAAATGTTAAATGGGGCGTGGTGGGCGTGCCGGATAGCGACGATGGTGACGACCTGGCTGATGCATTGTCGCCGGCTGGAGGGAGTGAATCTAGCCAGAGTGATTTTGATGCGACTGACTAAAACAAAAGACATTAAAAAACTTAATTTTTGTTTATATCTATTATCTTTATGTACATTAATACGAAGGACTTTCTTTTTTTTTTTTTTTTTTTTTTTCCAATACTTTTGTTGTTTATTTCTTCTTTTTGAACGTAATAGTCCTGGTGCCAGCTGGGCCTCGTCGTCTCTTGGCTCCTTGTGGTCCATCATCCTGGTATTGATGCTGATTGAAACTCTTCTTCTTGTATTCTCGCTTTTTTCTCCCACCTTGTTGATTTTGGTTCGAGTTTAATACTGACGGTGCGGCCTTGTATTCAAATGCATTGAATGGGACTTGTTCTGCTTCATCTTCCGCCGCATGCGGCTCCTTGTCCTCATCACCCTCATTATCATTATCATCCATAGCTTGTTCGTCCTTCGTAGTAATATCCAAGTCCCTATCAACCATCTTCAACTTTCTTCTCTTGGCCTTGCGTTTCTGTTTCGAATTGAGTTTATCCGACACAATATCGTCTTTTGCCACTTCATCAGCCTTGCGCTTGTGGCTGCCATCACTGGATTCTTCTTCATTTTCAGGCTCCTCTTTGGTTGGGATGTACTCATGTTGCATTGGCTCAGGTGCACTATCACTACCACTCCCATCCTCGCTCTCATCCATTGCGTCGGCAGTAAGCGGTGGAACGGGTAGATATAAGCTCAACTTGTTCTGAATCATTTCTTCCCGGGTTGCAAGCTCTTCATCGGAGCTTGATTCAGTCAACATACCGTTATACATCGACTGGTTGTTCCCAAACTGTACTTTATCATCAAACAGTTTCTTCTGAGATTTGACAGCCTTTTTATACTCCCGTTGATATGAATCGTAATTCTTCTCCAGTTTTTCAACATCTTCCTCTTTGACTTCTTCCTCCGCCTCTTCATCGACAACATCCTTATCCTTGACATGCTGAATCATTCGAGCGATTTCCCGTGCAGAGTTTCTAATATGACTAGTCACACCATTAGAAACGCCCAAAACACCGTTCACATTAACCGGTTGTGTATAAGCCAAGGCAGCCAAAAAATGGTTTGGCATTACAAACCGCGGGCTTTCATCATGGTATCGAGCAGTCTTATCTCTCCATTCAAACAACACTCGAAGTACCTCCTGCTGAGTCTTGTTCATTGAATATTGAGCCAACAGATTTCTCCATGAATTATCCTCATTAGCGTAACCTGGAATTTCATACCGTCGTGATGCTACTTTTCGACTCTCTTGAAGAACATGCTCCAATTTAGACTGTTCAAGAAGCTCGTTTCGAAGCATATCATATACATATAACAAAAAGTGTGTATCCGATCGGGCATATTCAAGCATTTCCTTTGGCAATGGTCTCACTCTCCAATCAGCTAATTGATACTTTTTTGATGTCTGGAACTTGGCATAACTTTCCAACAAATATGCCAGCCCATGTCTCTTCAACCCTAAAGCTCGCGATGCAAAAAATGTATCAAACAATGACACCACGTACAGTCCAAAATCTCGCTGCAGCCATATAATATCCATTGAAGAACCGTGGAATACTTTGATGATTTTTGGATCTGTAAACACCTCATTCAACACCTGCAATTCATCCCGTAGAACAAGCGTATCCACAATCCAGTCTTGATCCCGGTTACTAATCTGCATTAAACACACAATCCCAACAAACGATCGGTAATCGTGATGTTCCAAATCCACAGCGATATCCTTGCTCTTTTTCAAAACCTTCATCATTTCATTCAGCTTTCGCACAGAATCCACATAGGTATGGGTAGTCGATTCCCAGTCATGGTATTTTACCGCCTCTTTAATCTTCATCTTTGGATACTTTTGATTCATAATTTCATATTCATAAGGTTGCTTGTAGTGAGGACGTGAGATTACCAATTCTGAATCTTCTT
The DNA here is from genome assembly GCA_030557665.1 of Blastobotrys apis. Classification (NCBI taxonomy): domain Eukaryota; kingdom Fungi; phylum Ascomycota; class Dipodascomycetes; order Dipodascales; family Trichomonascaceae; genus Blastobotrys; species Blastobotrys apis. The sequence continues at coordinate 31,084 of JAKTPN010000293.1, forward strand.
CGTCTTCATCATCGCGATCTTTGGTCTCATTCTGTACCAACATCATCGACTCTTCAAAAGGCTCCAACGCATGCGGTTTGGATGCGAGGAGAGGTTTGAACGGTGTATCAGGTGAGTTATTTACCTTTCGCTTAAACTTTTCTTGTGGTTTTTCCAACCCCTTGGAATGCTTCACAACTTTCTCGTTATCAGAAGATTTGCTCAGCGTTTGTAATTTCGTATCGTTCACTTCAACATTCTCAGTCGGTTTATCCGCCAATGCAATATCCGTTTTTTCAAACAGAGTATCCAAAACATTGCTCACGTCACTCCAGTTTGCTTGTACACTTTCCAAACTGTCGAGATTTTCCACTTCATTCTTCTCTTGAACTACTGCTTGGATCAGTTGGTTAGCAAGCTCCAACAGCCGTTCACCACAGTGGTCAGTTGATTCCGATAAGTCTTGATCAATGCTTTTGTAAAATGAGATATCCTGTGCCGATATTTGAGACGCAGCACGGATAGTGCTCACCAGTGATGCAAATGCTGGCTTTGTACGGTCACTCATTATTGTCGTAGGTGTTTAGCTAAACGCTTGATAATTTTTTTTTTTTTGGTGATCTAAAAAAAAAAAATTCAGCTCCCAACGCGCGGCTTTAGCATAAGCATAGTGAACGAATGTGGCGCGGCGTCGGTAGCTGAAAACAACCGTCAAATATCGTAAGGAAGGTATCATCATGTAGCCAACGGAATATAAATCCGTTGAATTATGGGCGTGAGCGGCTTTTCGTTTCATTCAATGGTAACACTATTGACAGGACTTCTCCGTAAATGTAAATTTGCTTCTGCCAAGCGGCCGTTTTGGGAACCCAGAACTAACATACAAGGTTGCAAATCCCCATTGTCACGGAAAAACCCATATTGCATGGGCTATGGCTTTACAAACTGCATGTATTTCCTAAATGATGGTGTTGTATCGGCAGTGTGTTTTGTTTTGTTTCATTGAGGGGTTGTGAATAACGTTAACCTATCCGCCAAATCCGAAGTGTGATGATAGGTATGATGTCGACCAAGGCAGCTTGCGGACAAAACTTTTAGCACTGACACAAAGGGGTAACCGTTTCAACAGCTTTACGTAGCCCTGGCTTAGCTTGGTATGTCTGACTCTAAATGTAATCCCGCAGTGTTTTACCGACCTTTTCTCCGACACTGTTGGAGAATGATGCGGCAAAGGCATCCATCCCCACTCCATGTGAGCTAAATCTGGATGCGTTTCCCCTCTCCGTTCGTCCAATCCTAAAGACGCCTCGTTCGTCTTCCCCAATTTGTTTCACAAGCTTGCTATTTACATGATTTAGTAGTAGATTAATCTGATAGTTTCCCACCTGCCCATAGTCATTATCTGGTCAAAAAAAAAAAAACCTCTGGCTCTCCCGATCGGCAGCTAGGCTTTGTGTTGCAAGGTAACAGTGGGGTGAGCAGAAAATGCCGTTAGAATCTCCGGATACCATGCTTTTCCTTACCCCACTATTTTGATCCCATCCATTGGCCCATTAATTTCGATCAATGTGGACTGACAACCTCGAGCGATGGATTTTTCATCCTCAAGTATGAGCTTGTTTTACTGTTGTAGAGCATATATATAGGTGGCTGGTGATTGGTAGAGAGATATATATAGGCGGTACGTATACGTGGGCCTATAGGGAACTGGTACATGTTGGAGCTAGGAAACAGCGGGCTGATCGATGCGGGGAAAAACGAATGGCTACACCAAGACTACGAAAAAATAAAACATGTACGATATCAGATGCACCAAGGATCACATATAGCCGTAGAAACTTCCGCCTATATGCATGTATATATATATCGTGGAATATCCGGATCCTCAGTCGAAACTTTTTTTTTCTCTCTATCGATCGATCTTTAGACGACGTCCCCCTTTTTTTTAAAAAAAAATCTTAATTATGGACGACAAGAAAGCTTCGACAGAACATACAGAGGCTGTCACCACTGACATGCTGAAGAAAGAAGGCCATCTAGGCGGTTCAGCAACCTTGGAAGAGGTCCTGAAACATAATAAGCCTAGTTTGGTAGGCAAGGGCATGCTTCAGTTGTATTTGATCTGTTTCTGTGTGTACTTTAGCAGTACTATGACCGGTTTTGATGGGTCGTTGATGAGTAGTATTAATACTCTTCCAGTGTATTTGGATTACTTTGATCAGGAGTTTGCCAGTGCAGGTACTGGTTTGGTGTTTTCTATCTTCAATGTATGCTTTTTCCTTCCTTTTTCGATACCCGGAGCTAACTCTTATAGATTGGTGCGATTTGTGGTGCTTTGATCAGTTTTATCCTGGTTGACTATTTCGGCCGACGATGGTCCATGGTTATTGCTTCTGTTGGTGTTATGGTTGGCACTGTTGTCACTGCCACTTCCAGCACTATTGGGGTACTGATCGGCGGACGGTTTTTGCTATCTTTTTTCAGTACTATCGCCGGTGTCGCGGCGCCAACATACTGTGTTGAAATCGCTCCTCCGCATGTACGAGGTGCTGTATCCGGTTGTTACAACTGCCTGTACTATTTGGGAAGTATGATTGCAGCATTCTGCATCTATGGCTGCATGATGAGTTTCCCAGGTGATACCAAATCTTTCAAGATTCCATTGTGGATGCAAATGGTGTGTCCAGTTATTGTCGGTCTTTCGGCAATCTTTATCCCAGAAAGTCCGCGTTATTTAGTCGGTACTGATCGAGAAGAAGAAGCTCGTCGGGTTATTGTCAAGTATCACTGCAATGGTGATGCCGATCATCCGTTGGTTGACTTGGAAATCTCGGAAATGATTATTTCTTTGCATAATACTGCTCTTGCCAATCCAAAAACGTTTTTGGATGTTCGAGAGCTGTTTACTACCCATGGTCAACGATATCGAACCATGTTGATTGTGGTGTTTTCTTGGTTTTCCCAATGTAAGTTCCTCCTGAGCCGCATGGGGCGGTGTCAGGTAATCTGGCCCTAACTCCGGCATTTTATTTAATTTTTTTTTACTAACTCCTGATTTTTAGTTTCTGGAAACAACGTTATCAGTTATTTCATGCCAAATATGTTGAACAAAATCGGCATTACCAAACCAGAAGAACAAATTCTAAATAATGGATACTACGCTATTGAAGGTCTGGGAATGTCAATTGTTGGTTCATTCTGTCACGATTTTGTCGGCCGTCGCCCAATGTTCATGTTCTCCACGGGCGGTATGGCCATTTGTTTGGCGATTGTTGCAGCTACTACTGCTACTTATCAGAATGGGAATCATAGTGTTGTGCTTGCTAATACCACGCTTGCATTCATTTACATTTTCGGTGCCATCTTTGCCGTGGCTTTCACATCAATGCAGCCGATTTACCCTGGTGAAGTCAGTTCAAATACCTTGCGAGCCAAGGGAATGATGTTGATGCAAGTTACTGGTGGTATTGCATCGTTCGTCAACCAATATGCGGCTCCAGTGGCCATGGAAAATATCAGCTATTGGTTTTATGTCTTTTTCGTGTTCTGGGATTTGTTCGAGTTGGCCATTATCTACTTTTACTTTGTGGAAACCCGTGGACGAACTTTGGAAGAGTTGGAAGGTATCTTTGCTTCGCCTCATCCAAAGAAGGCTTCGTTGATGCCATTGAGTCAAGGTGGTGCTTTGCAAGATGCCTAAAGTCTGTTAATTTGGGTGTATAAATTTGTTATAATTGTGTTTTTAAATATTTTTCAGTGTGACTACACTCTTCCATCTGTAAAAAAAAAAAAAAAAAAAAAAAAACGTGCGGCGCAGATTTTCTTTAGATCGCTCCCAGCCCGCCAAAAATTTCTCCGATTATATAAACGAACCGACACTCCGAGATATATCACCATCAAAAGAGACCATGTTCAAATATGGTGTCTCTAGACTTCGCCTAAGCATATTTCCAACACAATATTCAAAATGCATATACAGGCTCTACTCTGAGGGATCTTCAAAACGCCCGAGTACGTGGAACTTGGACGATATAGAACAACAACCGTCACAAGCTGAAGAAAAGGCTGTACCGAAGCAACAAGTTGACGAAACGGGCATGTTTCTCAACGACCGGCCAGATGTACCGTTGAACTGGAGAAAAATGAAGACTCTTGAACCATGGAAACGGCAAATGTTTGCAATCCGGGAAAAATTTCACGATAAAGGTGGATGGAACCCGGGCAAGAAAGTGTCTCGAGAAGCAATCAACGGGATCAGATACCTTAAAGAGGTATCTCCGGAGTTAAGTTCAGGTGATATTGCAGCGGAGTATAAGATCTCCCCAGAAGCTGTAAGGAGGATTCTAAGAAGTAAATGGAAACCAAACGATAAAGAAGTAAAGGAAATTCATGAGCGATGGGCTCGGAGAGGCGATAAAATTAGACAGGCAAAGAATTTACAAGATCCTCCATCCACGAAACCAAACAAGAAAACAGCAGATGGTAGTCAGAAAACGGGCAAGCCAAAAAAGATTAAAAAGAAGAAACAAGATCTTGGGGACATGTACTTTTGAAGAAAGAGTGGGCCCTTTTATGACCGTGATGAATTTAGAAAAATACAACTTGTACATATTTAATGCAAAATTCTTTATTAATATTTTTGTTACCTTGGGCCAGGAAAATTCCTAGCACTCAGAAGCGACCCTTTAATTGACCGTATTTCTTTCATTACATCGCCAATCACATCTTTTTCTTTTTCCTTGTCCTTTGGTTTGTCAACCTTCAGACTCATATTTAGCGATAATGGAGACTGATATGACAATGCAGGAAAGTTCATCGCAGTGCTTAAACTTGACAGCTGTTCCAGAGCGTATTTTGTTGAAGGTGTTTGTTCCAATGAAGCACTATTTGAAAGATCTTTCAACTTTGTACCTAAAGATTCCACTGCCTCTGCTTTTTGTGTCACCGGTTGTGGCTTTTTAGATCCAGACTCATCAGTTTGAGTCTGTGCTTCAACGTATTGTGGTTTAGATTGGTCTACTTTCATTGGAGGCAATACGGACACCATGTTCGATAGTTTCACATTAATATTCCGCAGTAAGCTCGCTGCCAGAGCTGCATAGCTGCTTCTGTCTAGAGAAAGTTGTTCAAACAACGGCTGTAGTACAAACTTGGACAGCACTGCCACCAGTGCGGAAAACCCACCAAATAAGTACACCACTACAAGCACTTGTTTAAGCCCAAGCGCTCGATTCCGTGGAACCTTGTGCAATGCAAATTCGGATGGTTCAGGGAATACTATCGGCGGTAACCTCGTCGATGACATTTTGACTTTGTGTGACTGTGGAGAAGTCAAGTGGGAGCGGGTGGTTAATTACCGAGGCTCACATTTTTTACTGCGTACTACAATGCCCCCGACGAGCCATGATTGATGCGTTTGTTGCAGACCTCGAAGCTGGTCTTTTTTCGGTAAAGCTGTCTATTATAATCATATACTATGGCCTTATTTTATGTATTTTGAAATGTATTCACAGATCGTGGGAGCGCTTATTATCGTCGCCGGTCTGATTAGCTTGCTGTTTCTGCTCCTGTTCAGAGCCACTATACACTCTAGGCTTGGGTTAAGGGGATTTTTTATTTAGTGAGCAGCGCTATCATCTACCATTGATTGACTATTAATATTGCCTTATTATCAAGAGGTTTGTGAATTTGGATATCCAACCATTTCAATATATTGCACCTTGGGTTCCAATTTTCCTGAGCCGCATGTTAATTTTGGACAGCCTGCGTGAGCATGCATGGGTGAATTAAAATATGGCGTTGGAATATTATTTTATTTACATTCTTCTCCGCACCTTTTTGCGTTTGATATATATATATATTCTAGAAACTGGTTATTGGTAAGTTATATTTCCTATTGAATACTGCATTAGTCTAACACCTACCCTATAGCTGAACTTTGACACGATTATAAACGATCCAATAGTACGCCACGCTCTCTGAAACATTTCTTGTTTCATCACGTTTACTAAGTAATGCAACGGAATAGAGGGGATGGGCCATTCGAAGGCTACACCAAAGATGGATTCAATAACTTACTAAATGAAGCTTTGGACGTTGATGGATATGATCGAGAAAGAGTCGATAATACCAAACAATTCTTGAGGCACCTTGGAGAGGATATTCTTTATTGCCAAGGCCACGGGCCAGAAAACTATGAGCACCTGGCAGAACTGGAAGCTAAAGAAATTATACGTTCACGTCTATACAATAGTAGTCTGAATAAAGTTTGCCTTAGGACCATACCAAGCGACTCCTCGGCATTCAACAGTGTATCCAGCGATGTATCCAACAATGGAATCAACGATGGACAGCAGGCGTCTAAGGACATTAAACCTGGACGCATGTTGATTCGCCTCAATTACAAACCAATGGGCGAATTAGAAGTAAAAAATCTGATTTTTAACGCTGCCACGACAATATGCAATGGTTATTGGGGGCGGGGCCTATACATGGCTAGCGCAGCTTTCGGATTTCAACTCGCATTCGGTAAGCCACAAAACGACCCATGGCATAAAGATTTAGAAGCCACAGTAACGAACTCCTACAACAGTATTTACGGATTGCTTTATGATATTTGTTCTAATTTCGAAGTAAGATCGGAACAGCCGTGTGACTTCGATAATTCGGTATTAGGTGTTCCAGAGTGGTTGGCAGAGTTTTGCAACATGCCGGAGCGTTCCGAAATGGAAGCCACTGAGCACTCGAAAATGAAAAGTTTCAAACTAACGTCAGGGGTAGTTCGTAGAGGGAATTTATACCGTGGTATTCCATATTCATTTACCGAAACCAGGCGGTTTTGTTCACATTTTCCCAGCTGTGTCAGTGAGAAATTGACTGGCGAACCAACCGTATTCTTGAAAAAAGTCTTTGAAGTTTTAGGAAAACAAGCGGAGAGTGATTCTGAGGTGCAGAAGGGCCTGGAAACATTCACAAACCAATGGTTCAGGCTACAGAAAGACAATGATTTCCTTTTGCCACAACAGGTTTTCAAATTCTTTTTGAAGACTATGGGTACAAGATTTCAAGTATTCACTGGACCAGAAACTGTATTGTGTTCCGTCGATTTGATTACACAAAAAGATAGAATTTTGAAGGAAATGGATGCATATCGTGAGCTTTTGAAAGTTGTGTCTGAGCGTGTCGCTTATTTTATGGATCATGGAGTCGAGACTCAAGTGGGTAAAAAACCAGTATTTATAAGTCCTGAGATACTTAATGATATTTGGGCCAAGAGAGATTCCATTTTTGTTCATGTTGTTAGTTACAGGAAGACAGGGGCTCCTCGGTGCGGCGGATTGCCAACCATTGATACCAATGCGTTAGTACTAACTGCCGCTGACAAGTTTATCCCGTTAAGATTGGGGTCAGTCTGCAGTAGCCTTGTTGATGAGGATGACCGCCAGGCTATTGATTACCAAGACTGGAAGCACTTCGCGGAACGAGTCTCGACACAGGCTGAAATTGAAAAAGCGATGGTATTGGAGTCCTCACTAGATTTGGTTCAAGATTACCTAAAGGACGGTATTTTGTTCCCGGTTATGGGTGGGGAAACGGTTTCTGGCAATGAGACAGTTCACTTGCTACCTTGGTATGGACAGGGGGAGGGTGCAACTTGTGGAACTGTAAAAAAAGACGCGCTTCTAGACAAGTATAAAGCCATCTCTCCATGTTTTCCAGCAGGTAACAGTAATGATGACGACAGCTTTATCAAAATATTCAACAAAGGGGGCAAACCTGGAATATCATACCACCATGAATTGTTCGGATTATATTTGGTCAACCGCTATGCTGGGTGGACAGTTCCAGTGTTTCGAGGGGCAGGAGTGATTACACTTGATGGTGAGCCGCAGTCGGTTACAGGACCTTATATCTTGATGGAACGCTTGTTGCTGAATACCAAGTTCAATCCGCAGAATGAAGGTCATCAAAAGCTTGCTCATCATGCATTGGCGACGGTGCTCAGTTGTGGAATAGCACATGGTGATGTTTGGGCTCGGAACTTTGTTCATACCAGATGCACTCAAGCAGTTGATGATGGTAAACTGAAGAATCTCGGGGTGGGTAGCAAAGATGTCGATCAGGTGTTCATTGTCGATTTTGCCAATTGTATATATTCTAATGACACTCTTGGGCTGATTGAAAATGTTGATTTTGATGGACACCGCGTGAATGCCCCTATTTTGGCAGCTTTGAAGGAGATACTGGGAAAAGATCTTCCGTCTAGGGAGGAGGTGGTAACGTATCAGGAAAAGGATATCGAGAAGTTTTATGACATGATCGGAAAAGAAAAGCCTTATGATATGTCTGTTGAAAGGTTTGTTGAAATCGGCATGGCCTACGACTGCACTCATGAGTTGTTTAAGGCATTGTCAAATTAGATTAATTAGCTGATAGATAGAAACCGAATTGGCATATCTGGGTACGGCTTTCATGTATTCTACCAGCTATTGTTCAATGAGTGACCTCCTACCTGTCTTTGAACTCGTATCACTGGAATAGAGTACTGTGGAGTTGAGTGTGCCTAGCATTGGGATGCAAATTAGGGCTACATTCAAAACATGATCCAAAGATTAATACCATTATGAAAAGACGCCATAGATAGGATATTTTTATTAAAGGCGTGACGTGCCATTAATAAAAGACAACAATTATTGTTTTGACCAAAGCTGGTAAGAATAACAAATATGTCGTCTTACGAAAGAATTCAGGACGATGTTTTTATATAATGCACATTTTCGTATTACAATCATATTTTGCCTCTTATTCTCTTTCATGTTCTATTTTGACGCTTATTATCGTCTCCGGTCTGTTTAGCTTGCTGTTTCTGCCCCTGTTCAGAGCCACTATACACTCTAGGCTTGGGCTCTAGCAGGGACTTTTTATTTGGTGAGCAGCGCTATCATCTGCCATTGATTGACTGTTGGTATTGCCTTGTTATCAAGAGGTTTGTGAATTTGGATACCCAACCATTTCAACCTTGAGTTCCAATTTTCCTGAGCCGCATGTTAATTTTGGGCACCGCCTGCGTGGGCAAATTAAAATGTGGCGTTGGGATATTATTTTGTTTACTTCTCTTCCTCCACCTTTTTGTGTTTGATATATATTCTAGAAACTGGTCATTGGTAAGTTATATTTCCTATTGAATACTGTACTAGTCTAACACCTATCCTATAGCTGAACTTTGACACAATTATAAACGATCCAATAATACGCCGCGCTGTCTGAAACATTTCTTGTTTCACAACTTTTACGGTCAAGTAATGAAACGGAATAGAGGGGATGGGCCATTCCAAGGCTACACAAAGAATGAATTCAATAACTTACTAAATGAAGCTTTGGATGATAATGGATATGATCGAGAAAGAGTCAAAACTACCAAACGATTCTTGAGGCACCTTGGAGAGGATCTTCTTTATTGCCGAGAGGACGGGCCAGAAAACTATGAGCACCTGGCAGAACTGGAAGCTGAAGAAATTATACGTTCAGGTCTATATTATGGTAGTCTGGACAAAGTGTTTATGAGCACCAAACCAAGCGGCTCCTCGGCATTCAGCGGTGTATCCAACAATATATCCAGCAAAGGTCTCAACAATGGACAGCAGGCGTCTAAGGAGTTCAAGGCTGGACGCATGTTGATTCGCTTTAATTACAAACCAATGGGCGAATTAGAAGTGAAAAATCTGATTATTAATGCTGCCAAGGCAACATGCAATGGTTATTGGGGGCGTGGTCCAGACATGGGAACCGCAGCTTTGGGATTTGATACCACATTCGATAAGCCACAGGAAACCTCATGGCATACAAATTTAGAAGCCGCAGTGACCAAATCCTACAGCAGTATTGACCAATTGCTTTATAATATTTGTGCTAAGTTCCAGGTAATATGGGAACAGCCGTGTGACTTCGATAATAAGGCATTAAAAGTTCCAAAACGGTTGGCGGACCTTTACAATTTGGGAATGGAAGCTACTGGGACCTTAAAACTAAAGTCAGGAGTGGTTGATAGAGCGAATGTATACCGTGGCATTCCATATTCATTTACCGAAATGAAGCGGTTCAGTTCACATTTTCCGAGCTGCGTCAGTCAGCGATTGACTGGCGAACCAACCGTATTCTTGAAGAAAGTCTTTGAAGTTTTAAAAGGCCACGCGAAGAGTGATTCTCGTGTGAAGAAGGGCCTGGAAACATTCACAAATCAGTGGTCCAAATTACAGAAAGAAAATGATTCTCTTGTGTCACAACAAAGTTTCAAATACTTTCTGAAAACGATGGGTACAAGATTTCAAGTATTCGCAGGGCCAGAAACTGTATTGTGTTCCATCGATTTGATTACACAAAAAGATAGAATTTTGAAGGAAATGGAGGAGTATCGTGCGCTTCTGAATTTCGTTGCTAAGCTTTCCCCTCTAAATAAAAAGACAGGCTTTATTTATCCCGGGACATTACTCAAATTGTGGGGTAAGAGGACTGATATGGTGGCTAGTATTATTAGTCAGAAACGGGTCAAGGCTCCTCGCTGCGGCGGGTTTCCAACTATCGATACCAATGCGCTAGTACTAACTGCCGCCGACAAGTTTATCCCGTTAAGATTGGGGTCAGTCTGCAGTAGCCTTGTTGATGAGGATGACCGCCAGGCTATTGATAACCAAAACTGGGAGTACTTCGTGGAACGAGTTTCGGCCCAAGCTGACATTGAAAAGGCTATGGTTTTGGAGCCTCCACTGATGGAGGCACAAGAGTACTTAACGGACGGTATTTTGTTTCCAATTACGGGTGGGATATGTGTTTCTGGCAATGAAATAGTTCACCTGCTACCGCAGGGTAAGCAGGGGAAGGATGCAACCTGTGGAACTGTAAAAAAAGACGCGCTTCTAGACAAGTATAAAGACAATTCTGCAGGTATTCCAACAAGTAGCAATGGTGATGACAGCTTTATCAAAGTCTTCGACAAAGG
>JAKTPN010000294.1:0-47724 GCA_030557665.1 Blastobotrys apis
GTAAAAAATTAAAAAAGTTGAGAACTATTAAAAACTAATAATGCGGCTCAGAAAAAACCGAGTCCGAATAACTTCGAAAAAAAATTATATATCTTGAGGATAAAAATGATCATTTGTTCGTTGCAACACCTTGACTGGGTCTCCAACCTTGATTGTATACCCAACTTGATCATTCACCATATTCATACCAAAACATGGACTATATTTCGCCCCGCGGTCGATTCTTCTGAATGATTGCATTGTTTTTAACGGTTCGTTGGTTTTTTCAAATTCCCCTTTATCCAAATTCACAGTGGTGACTCGACATCGGACATTTCGACATGCGATAAACCAGGTGAACTCATCACCAATCTGGATCCGCCTCCAGTCATCCTCATCCCATGCTTTAGCAGTATTCTCAACGACCAAATTCGGTCGGAAATTTCTCGACTGAACCGCAACTTCACATTTGGTCTTTGTCATTACTTTATCTTGTAGATCCTCCAAGCTCTTTTGGCAGATCAAATTCCCCGGGAAATAATCCTGATAACTTGTCGAAGCTTCCCGCTCAACCTGTCCTGGGTTGACAGCTTTTGTAACACCCCGTCGATTATCTGGAGAAACCAAAGTCGTCAACCCGTCGTCAGTGCCTCTTACTTGATCAAAAAAATTGGAAATTTCCGGATAGTGCTTCCCCAAGTCGATCGATTGAGGTGTCATCCCCCAAATCCACGACGCGACTCTCGGAGCTTCTTCCCGCACTTTATCCGGGACCACCAATGGCACAGTCACTGAGATTTCCTTTGGAGGATACGACAAAACGAGTTCATTCTTTTCTTTATTTATCGATGGAACGATCAAAGTAAATTGTGGAACTTCTCGTTGCGTCAGAAATTTGTATCCGCCAGATTCGGATTTTGGGTCCGGCTGACAAACCATGTATTGCCGATCGTACTTGAACCCATGCTCATCAATCTCGCATTCTTCAAGTTGGACACCTCGGAGAGATTTCACTGGATGGATGAAGATTTCTTTGACGTATGAATCTGGTTGTGGTTGGATATATTCCTGGATTCGTTTGAACATTGTATTGTGGTGCTGTGGATGTGGATGTGAAGAGTCAGGGATCTTAGGAGGTCCGTCCGCTTTATCTGGGAATGGATAAAGGCTGGCAACTGGCTGGCTACTCAAAACGGATAAACAGTCCCCCACACCACGTGACAAAGACCAAACATATTCGTTTAATTAATCAATATATAGAAAATAAATCTTTTACAAATCTCAGTTATTCTTTTTATATGCTGCTTCAGCGATACCCTGGAGAACGTCCAATTCTCCACTCTTACTACACATGTCATAGAACATCGACGTTTCGTCAGTCAAGAGTGCATGCGGCTGGTCGAATTCCATAACTTGGCCATGCGAAAGCACCAAAATCTTGTCGTAGTCAGCAATAGATCTTAACCGATGTGCAATTGTCAACAAAGTCGTATCCTGCAACTCTTCACGAATCGTCTTTTGAATTCGCGCATCGGTATCATAATCAATGGACGCAGTGGCCTCGTCGAGGAGCAAGATTTTCGGCGACTTCAACATTGACCGTGCCAAACACAGCAATTGCCGTTGGCCCTGGGAGAGATTATTGCCGCCTTCAGAAACCTTGGAAGCCAAGTCAAGAAATTGGTTGGCATTTTCGCCCGATCCAATAGATATGTCATCACCGGTGGGTACCAAGTGAACCCGTCGCAGTGCTTCAAATATCTGGTCATCGGTGTAATTGTCAAATGGATCCAAATTCGACCGAATCGTGCCAATGAACAACGTAGGATCTTGTGGGATGACCGCCAGAGCTTGCCGCAAATCCTTGAGCCCAATCGACGAGATATCCAACCCGTCGATTTTAATCCGGCCTGCATCTGCTTCCAAAAGCCGGAATAAAGCAGTCAAGATTGTGCTTTTCCCAGCTGCAGTTCGACCAACAATACCAACCTTGGTGAACGAATCCACTTTGAACGACACGTCTTTGATTACCAGAGGCAAATCATCAGCATATTTCAACGACACATGCTCAAACTCAATCTCACCACGGTCCGGCCAGTTTGGTGGCGGTCTTGAATCTTCAATCACCATTTCACCTTCAATCTCCACTTGTTGTGTCTCCATAACCCGTTCCACCGAGTTCAGGTTCATTTCAATGGACGCGTAGAACTGCACAGACCACAAGATCAGCCCGTTGAATGCCAATGCATACGACAGTGACAGCCCCGCCAACCCAGAATCGATATGACCCACATTCATGACGACTAATGCAGCAGCACAAAAAGACACAAATGCTCCCGCGGTATCCGCTCGGAACGATAGCCATCGATTGGCGATCCACATGTAGTAAAACGGCCGATTGTTACCATCAACTTTGGCCAAATTGGTACTAATAAACCGCTTTTGGTCTCCGTACGCCCGGATTGTGGATACACCAGCAAGAGTTTCGCCAAAATGTTGGAAAATTGGCGACCGTGAGATGGAATCCATCCGTTTCAACTCCCTTGACGTTGTCAAATACATTGTACCAATGATCCAATAAACCCCAAAGACAAGCGCCCCAGCGACCAAAAACATTGGAGTAATCGCGGCAATCAACACTGCTGTGCTTATAGCTGACAGAATGAACCGAAACAACCCCATTGTCAACGGAGCAAGCCCTTGGTCAATTGTTTCAATATCCTTGGAAAACCGGTTCATGATCCGCCCAATCGGCGTAGAATCAAAGTATCGTGCCCTTGCATGCAAAACTCGATCCATCATGGCATTGAACATTTTCTGAGATGCTGAAATAGCCCCCATGTACACAAAAACTTCCTTGGAAGCCGACACTATCATATTCAGCAACCCAATCAACATGTAAACTGTCAGGTAAAAACCCGACCCATGATTGACAGCCACGACTTCTTGCGCAGCTGATACCAACAATTCCCCAGTGTACCCGTCAAAGTACCCAGAAACATGGACCAGGCCCTGAGCAACCATTCCCTTGATAGTCCATTCCCGCAGCCACCATGATTGCATCATGTCAGCGCCTCGCTGAAGAACCAGGATCCCGACAAACCCAGCCCAATACCAATACCGGCCCATTGACCCCAGATACCCGTAGTATACCTTCTTATCGACATATCCACGAGCCATTTCTTCATCCTTGACGAGCTTTTGAGCTTCGATGGGGTCACCAGGAGACTCACTGTCAACGCTGACAGTGACTGACGACGCTCTTGAGTTGTTACTTGTTTTGAGATATCCTTCGTCCAGATCACCAGATTCAACCAGAGATTGTGGGGTACCTTGTGCTTTCACCCGCCCATTGTCTACCAATACCACATGAGCCGCTCGACCAATGGTAAGCGCCACGTTATGCGATACCAACAAAACAGTGCGGTTCTCAACCAGTTTCCCACACAAACAGCCTTGATAAATTGTCAACGCAGTGTCAGAATCGACAGCACTTAAACAGTCGTCAAGTAGCAAATGTCGTGACCGGGAGTAAATCGCTCGAGCTAGTGACACTCGTTGCTTTTGGCCGCCCGATAATGTGATACCCTTTTCACCAATTTCAGTTTGATCTCCATAGTCTAGAATCTCCAGATCCCGTCTCAATGCACACGCTTCAATTACCGCATTGTACCGTTCCTCGTCGTATTCCGCAGAGAACAGGATATTATCCCGAACAGTGTCGTTCAACAACCAAGCTTGTTGCGAACAATAAGCAACAGTATCAGTAAACCCAGTTGCCGTATCAATCCGCACTTGGTCACGGCTTTGTGCACCTGGAAGAAACACGCGACCAGTTTTCAACTGCATCTCGCCAAGCAATGCCATTAGCAACGAAGTTTTACCAGACCCGGTCGGACCGGCAATAATAGTCATCTTACCCACAGGGAAGCTGACATGCAGATCAGACAACTTGAAATTGTATCCAGACCGGTTCCCCCAGGAGAATGACGCATTTTCAAACCCAATCGCTGGAGAATCCGGGCCTCGTGGGCTGTTCAATTGGCGATACTTGTCGGTTTCATCTTCATCCAAAAACTCTTGTACACGATCCATTGAGACTTTTGCTTGTAATACAGCCGACAGCATATCAACAAGCTGGTCCATTGGTGACCGCAAAATGTTGAACAAAGCAAGCGCAGTGAACGCCAAAGGGCTCGTCAATTGCTTCTTTTGAACAAGAGTATAACATCCAAATGACAGCGCAGTGACGACTAATGGTACCCCGTAGAACAAAATCTGTCCAAAAGCCCATAGAATATACCTCCGCTTCAACATTTGCAACTCTCGTCGTCTCACTTCATGAATTTGCGCCGCAAACTTGTCTTCCCAGGCAAAAAACTTGACAATTCGGATACATTGCAACACCTCGTTTGTCATCTCAACCCGCTGATCAGTAATCGTCATCATTTTCTTTTGAATTCTGCTAAATTGTCGTGACAATATATAATTCAACGGGGACATAATTACCATACCGCCAGCGCCTACCAACGCACTCCATTCCAAAACTGTATATAGTAACGCCACGGCAACAACAATCTGGATAATCGCACTGACAAAGTGATACAGATACCCAGAGAGTTCAGAGATCTTGAAAGTATCAATTGCCATCAAATTGATAATAGCACCCACATTGGCTTGGCTCTGTCCCTTGATATCACCTTCCTTTTTATCTGCGCCAAGTGAACCACTGCCACCACCTCCCGATGCGGCTTTCCGCCGCAGAGCCTTAGCATACACCTCGCCGATAACCAATGCTCTTAACTGCATACAGATTTTCCGGCCGATATAAAGAGCTTGACCACGGACAATATTGTTGAGAAGCCCAAACACAAAAATACCAGTGACATACAACCAAGCAACTGAGGTTGGAGTATCATCCGGATTCTCCACGTAGTCCAGAATAGATTTCAAAAGCACTGCTGGCGCAAATACAAGCCCAGCATAAAACACGGCGTAAACCACAGTCAGCCCTAATTCACGTTTAAAATTAATCATCAATCGCCAGCCGAGCCAGGTATCCTCGTCGGTATCTCGGTACTTGTTGAGAATGTGATAAGCGTGATCCTCTTCCCGAAGTTCCCATACATCAGTCAGCTCTAGATGTCTCCGCCAGCCAGTCCAGAGCAATGAGTCAATGTATGAAAAAGTAATAAGTGCAAACAAACTTGATGCTGGCTCTTTATTTGGTTCAGCATCTTTTGTAACGTACATTCTAGCAGGTTTATCGCCGATTTTGGCACTGAAGTTGAGGTAAAACAATGCGCTTGTCAAGACAAATGCAATAATGTTGAAGTACCAGGATGCATCACTCCATGAAAAAACCAGAGAAGAATGGAATTGAACCAATGCAACCACCCATGTTACTGAATAAATGCATGTCGAATGGTACCAAAGGCCACCGTTATCTCCAGAAATATTAGCAAGCCGAACACTAACAAGGATCAATGCATAAATCCAAAATGCAAGCATAATCAAAGGGATTGATGGGGCTGATTCCCATTCTGTGTAAATATCAGCTACTTGAGTTCCACAATATGACAATGCTGCCATCGCAACAACACATCCAGCTTCCAATGCCACACGTACTCGCTCTGTGTACCCTCGTGGCACAGTCTTCATTACAGCTTTAGGTTTCGGACCCACAGTGCCATCCTGCTCTTCATCTGTATCGCTCATGATTGATCCATATGCCGCCCGTTTTCGTTCAAGTAATGGCTCAGTCTCTGCTGTCTTTGATTTTGGTTTTCGATGCAAAGCTTGCCATATTGTTAATGCCAAGGATATTCCTCCAGCGATAGCGTAAGGCGCTTCATAAAGGTATCTAATTGTTAGTTTTGTACCACTTTTTGGAAGAAACATACTTCTGTCGAAAACATGGCGTAAAGTCGTCTATATCCCAGACCGGTCCGTCGCAACCGCCAATCATTTTTGCCCTAGAAGTACGTACCCTCTAGCGATCAATATATGGGTCGTTTCAAAATAAAAATAAAACGACTAGTTGATGTTATCAAGTAAAGTTTCCAAAGGCATGCAGATAGTTTTTAGCGACCCGATAATGGCATTTTCTTTTTGTGGGTTTGGGTAGTCCAAATTTCGCGAAGGTGTATTCCTGATTTAGCTCGGTGCAGAAAACCCTATCTTAACTGCAGCGCCGCACAGCAAAAATTGTTGTGTAGTAGCCGGAAGTAAGTCTACTCTTGGCTACCTTTGTCATGATCGTCGAATCATGCGAATTGTGCACTTAAAAGAAGAAAAAATGGCCGTGGTGTGCCAAAAAAAAAAAACTCCGTCATTTGCAACATGGGAGGGTCCCAACTTTAATTCTCCGATTTCGCGTAATTTATTTCTGGATTTGGATCGACATACACAGCATGACAAAACATGACTACGCTAGCAGATCTGCGTTTGGGTCAAATATGATGCGAAGTTGACAAGCTTCCCCCGCCTTTACCTGCGCATAATCCGAATAGTATCAGTTACAACTGACAAGAATCGCCTATCGGTGTACGTAACTTTACGGTTGAAACCGGCTAAGGGGCAAATATGTCCAAAATGGCAGATTAAAGTGCAATAAATATCCCCGTATTACTATCCCCGTATCCAAAGCCATGCCATGTACAGCTGCCAAGCCATGATGACCTGGATATTAAATCTTAGAGTTTAGAGTCATTCGAAATATTTCTCCCTTTGGAATCGGCGGCCCGCCGCATAGCCGTGCGAGACAATTTTTTTTTTCTCATCATTGCAATATTTTTAGGGCTGGACTGGGTGACATTTTACAACAAAAATAAAATGTATCGGCATGTACCCTCGCAGCGTGTCGGGAGGAGATATGTATCTCAGTATTTGAATAACTTCAAGGAAGGCGATATTGTGATTATTCGCAGTGTTGTGCGTCCAGATAAAGCGTCGCTTTCAAAACCTCTCGTATCTGGATCAACATGGCAGACCCCTTTTGGTCAGTTCGAAGCGGATAGGCTAATCGGTAATGCGCCTCGCGCGATTGTAACGAACCAGAAAGGCGATAGATATATTATCACTCATCCAACGATGGAGGATTACCTGGTAAATCGACGGCGAGCTGCCCAACCAATTTACCCATACGATGCGGCGGCGGTAGTAAGCTTGGCGGATATCCACGTGGATTCGGAAGTTGGTGACAGTGTCGAGCCACTGCATTTCCTAGAATCGGGTACGGGGCATGGTTCATTAACTCTAGCGATTTGCAAGACTATCCACGCCGCAAATCCCAAGGGAGCACCCAAAGGAGCGATTCTTCATTCCATCGACCGCAGCAAAGAGCATAGTCGCACTGGTAGGAAAAATGTGGAGGATTTCCGTCGAGGGATTTACACCAGGGATGTGGACTTTCATGTTGCGGAGTCGCCTGTGGCATGGCTACATGATAACAATTCCATCAAACTATCTGGGGTGTTTTTAGACCTACCCCAACCACTGGATTATATCCCTCGAATCGCATCAAACATGAGGATTGACGCGCCGATGATTATATTCTGCCCTTCAGTCACGCAGATACAAGAAATTGTTAATACCATTGCATCAGATCACTCCATCCCGCTGGCGTCTATTGACGTTGTAGAGCTAATGCCGGGAATGGGTGGTAGTATGAGGAGCTGGGATGTCCGAAGCACCAAAGTTAGAGATACCGGCGCTACAGCATCTGTCTGTCGGCCTAGAGTGGGTTCTAGAGTCGTGGGTGGCGGGTTTGTTGGTGTCTTTAGACGACTACCAGACGACCGCCGTCCAAAGCCACAGCCACAACAAATTTCACAGCCGCAGAGCTACGACGACTTGGTACCCAAAAAAACCTGGACAGAATACATCAAGTCTTTATTACCATAAGCACTGTATAGAGCAGAGTCCTTGATTATCAGCAGATCTGTATAGAATATATTAGAAGTTTTGTAAATATATATGGAAAAAAAGTTTTACATGTTGCATTGGTATCAATAATCGAATCACACAATTTAATCCAAATCCATGGCATTTCCATTCTGTCTGGTGGACTCCTTTTTCTTGTTCTTGTTCTTGACCATGACAGGCACCTTGACTCGTTCTTCTTGTTCTTCTTCTTCGTCTTCGCTGACTTCCATAACTTCTTCGTCTCCACTTTCTTCTTCTGCAGCTTCTTGTTGACGACGTAGTTCGACATCTCGCATCCGCAACAATTCTGGATGAGTGTCCACCAACTTTTTGTCTTCTTCCTTTTGTTTTGACAAGTTTCCACGCATTCGGTTCTTGTAGAATGCCCGTTCTCTCTTTTGACGAATCTCTTCGATTCTGTCCATGGCCCGCAAGGTTTCGGAGACCAACTCTCGGTTGTACCGTACTGGAATATGTCTTCGAGAGTTGAATGCAAGAGTAGAATCGACAACCATTTCCTTGCCGGCTGCCTTTCGGAATGCTTTGGTCCACTTGAGCTTTCGTGGATTTCTCTTCATTTTGAAATTTTTATGACATTTTGATCTGCAGAAACGAAAATCTTTGGCATCGTTTCGCACGAACATAACACCATGACCGGGCTGGAATAATTCAGTTAGTATCTTCCAAGAATAGTTTGATATCACTTACGTATATGGGCGATGAACAGAAATGGCAGTTCTGAATTCTCATGTTTTATGAAATAATGTCGATAAGGTGTGGTCGGAAAATTCCAAAATTTTTTTTTTTTTTTTTTTCAGTGTTTCACCGCCGCCCACATCGAAGCCGGGTTTTGGGAGAACTCCGGGTAACTGGTTTTTTTTTTCGTGCGGCGTCCGTTCCAACGCACGGCTGAAAGGAAATCTCAAAATAAAAGAGATCTTCTTTTGGCCTGGCGTTTAAAGCTTCTTAGCATATAATCATCAACCATGTATTCGGCACCTCAACGTCCAGGGCAACTTGGACAACGGAGTCGCTTGTCGTCTCGTTCTCGGTCTAGGTCCAGATCTCGGTCGCGGTCAAAGACTCGTGCTGCTAATGGTATTAAAGTCAGTAGTGACATCAGTATTGCAACTACGCCGAAGCGCCGTACTATGGAAGCTCAAAAAATGGCACTGAAACTGCCATCGGAAATTGCACCTTATTACGCTGAGCCTGGGGCGAATGAAGCAACTGAAAGATTGAAAGCACGGGTACAACGAGCTTTGCCAAGATTGGAGAAACCAAAGGTGGGGTTGGAGAATGGGTTGAAGAATAAAACGCATGGCAAGTTTTTATCATTTACTCAGTATACCGCTGCAAGCTCTATGGAGTTTAATAGAAGGGGGGAAATGATGAAATTACCAAATGCTGCCAAGAAGGAAAAGAATTTGTATTTGGAACGGGCCGCCGTACTGGCTGATACCACAACGGCAAAAGCCGCACGGTCCACCAAAGTCCAAGGAATGGTTGCAGAGGTCCCTTATGACCAGATTGATGTAAATGGTGATCCTCGTGCGGGTTTATTTGGTGGATGGTTAGATATTCTGGAGATTATTGGTCAGCTCATTACAATGATTCAGTCGATTTTTGAGTTCTTGCTCAAATCAAGTACACATGCATTTGACTTTTTTTCTGCTATGCTTGGATTGATTATACAAGTAGTTGATAGCTTTTGGGATTTGTTCATGGTCTTGGACCGGTCACTTACAGTTATTGGAGGAACAATTGCTGCTATGGTTGCGCGATTTAGCGCTGCTGCTACTTCTTTAAACGAGTCTATCTCTGCTTATTTAACCGGGGGGTTTAAAGGTGAATCCAATGCAATTGCCAACTTTTTATCCAACACAGCCAAGGTTATTTCCCAAGTTTTCCCGCTACTTTGGACGACATTCAGGGACACATGGAATGATGCCTCCGACATTTCAGAGGAATCTTCCAAGAATTGGTCGACTATTGATAAAGTGGTTAGATCAATTGCCTTTGCATCATTGCCGTCGCTACAAGTCATTATCCCGTTTATTGTATCATTTCTCCTGATGTATCTTCAAGTTGATGGGTATGAATGGTTCGACCGGCTTGGAGAATTGTGGGCTTCTGCAAATATTACTAGGGGTGTTTTGAGAGCGTTGCAGGTCTTATGGGCATGGATTCAAATCATTTTCCTTAGAGCTTCGGAATTTATCTATAGGGTGGTAGGGGAGTATCTGCTAGGTACTCTTCTGGGATTTGTGGGGATGAAGGTGCCAAAGCTTGAATTCCCCGAAGGTCCAAATACTTCACGTTCATTCCAAGGTGCTGTTCAGTCGTTGGATGCTGCTGCCGTTAATGACCAGGTCGATTATGCTACCGTTGATGAAATCGCTGATCAAGTGAAATATGTTCCTGACCATGTTGCACTTGTCCTGGCAGTTCGATTGTACTCTGAGCCCCAGCCAGAACTTGATCTAGCAGCTGAACGGCAAAAGCGGGCTAAAGTCCAACAACAGCGAAATTACGTACTACCAGTTCAAAACGAGGATATTGTCCGGGTTTATGAATCTCGAATGCGACGGTATGAAATGCAAAAGGCTGGATATGAAGAGCGAGAAATGGGGCGTCTTATTAACCAAGCGGCGGATACTATTATTTGGTGTATCAGACTGGGCATCTCAACTGCCACGCTTTTTGAGCGAGAAGGATTGTTGGTTGCACAGCACGAGCGGATAATAAGTGCTGTAAATTCCAAATTGGACGCGTTGCATCCACAACTGATTGCTTTGTCTTCTGATTTCGCCGTCCAACTGTTTTCACCAAAGGTTCGAGTCATCACCACATTCAACCGTTCGTTCATCAAAACTGAGGACTCTTGGTCGCAATTTGAGCCCCCGTTGCATACTGGTGGGTTGTTTGTCATTTTGCTCAGTGCTACTGATAATGTGACTCCGATTGTTGAGCTAACCAAACATTACGCACACCAACTTGAAGGAGGGTTACTGGAACAACCACTGGAACCTGAGCAAATGATGCCTGACTTGATGAATGCTTTGACCGGTACCACATCTAACCCCGGTTTGTTGATCTTGAATAGTGGTGGACGGTCTACTGATGGATTCCCGTTGTACGGGTTGAAACAGACATTTTTTTTTCAGCATAATTTGGATCGTCTTACAACTTTTGAAGATACGTTTGTGGGTGGAATCAAGGCATACTCAAAAGAAATTACATCATTACCAACAATCCCAGTGGCTCAAACAGCTCATGGATCTGATATTTTGACGGGAAGCACCCATGATTTTATGACCCCAGATGCCTGTGAACGGCTGGAATCAGCAAGACAAGAGGCTGAACAAGAGCATTCTCGTCGGAATTCTGTGACACACTATCACGTTGAGGATTTGAATCATCAGTTGGAGTTTGAAGAAGAAGATTTTAGTTAGCTTATACTTTTGATTATTTATTGCTTCTTCTTCAGTTAAACAAACGCCGCATGTCCTAGAAAAAATAGCATCGGCATATCATCGCGTGGTTATTCCTTTTTCATCTATCCATCTTGTTCATGCATGTGTCCTGCGCAATATGCATGATTTTGTGAGCGCTGTTTATTTTTCTCAATCAATCTTATTCAGAAAAAAGTGTATCAATTTTCAACACTCAAGAAAAAAACAGGAACAGGCTAAATGGGTGCTTTTTTTTTTTTTTTTTTTTTTTTTTTTTTTTTTTTACTTTTTTGTATCCAGTCTAACCTAATCTGGTTAGTTTCTCACTTATTCGCAAGAATTTAGAAAAAGTGACGTCGTTTTATAAAAACCAAAGCGCGCAGCAGCCGCACCAAGCCGGGCCCAAACGTTTATACGGCCCACCGTATATAGCTCGGAGTTATCCACCGCGAGATTATCCCGTTCAGTCATGCGACAGCTAGAGAGAGAGGAATTAGCCTATAAAATATGCATTGGTGGATTAACTAAACAAGTAAAAAAGCAGGTGAATCATATTTTTTTTCTCTTTCTGTCATATTTTTCCTCCCCTATTAACTTGGATTTAAAACCCTTTGAGCATTTCACACGCACTTTGTTTGTTTTTACCCGTTTACACTAAAAGCATGGTTTTAGTATCGTGTTACTCACAGTTCTCCTTAAAAGAAAAACATACAAAGCAAACAAAACATCCAGGGCGTATAAAGTCAGCGTTGTTTCGCCCCTTTTAGTTTCAAGAAATGAGTTCAGAATATGAGCATAGTATGGACATGCTGAGACGGACAAAGAAGAACCATATACAACAGGTTCCTGATGAAGTGTTGGTGAATGTGTTCCGATGTGCTAGCCAGTCGGATAAAATCGACTATAGTATGCGGGTATTGCTGAACATAGGCAAAGTATGTTACCAGTGGAGAAATATTTTGGTGGATTACGACGAGATTTTGGTTAAATCGGTGGTTTATAGCCATAGCTGGTTTATCCAACCAACTGAAGAAGAACAAGACCCAGGAACACGACGGTTATCAAGTGGAGGAGCTTGGCTGAATGCAGGGTTAAGGTACATGTTGGTTTTGCGGACAATGAATCCACGTAAACCGCCGGTTATCAAAAACACACACCTCAAGGCTCCAAATGTGGATTATATCCCTCATTCATTTGGGCCGGTGGAACAGGTGTTTATTCACAACCATCGTGAGATTTCCGGGTTGAACACCAGCAAGAACAAGATTTATATTCGACATTGGGATAATGCAGAAAAAAGCAGTGAAGGCGAAGGTGTTTGTATCATGGATTTTGATGAAAGAAAGTTTGAATATATCAAAACTGGTGGGTACCCGACATTTGTAAGACTGAGCAGTACGGATATTGAGATGAAAGTGACTCGCCCAGACGCCAAAGATGATACTGACTACAAACTGTGGAAAATACCTCGAAGGCTGCTTGATGATGATCAATACGGTAACAATTTTCATCAACAGCGGCGGCCTGATCTAGCCAGTTTTGATCGGATTGATTACGATTCTGGGGATTGGCCAGATGAAGATCCAGCGTTCAATAAGATGCGGCTATTAGGCCCACGCGCCGACCAGTTGTTTTTGGTACATGAGAACTGTCTTGATGAAATGCTTCAACTAGTTGCTGTGAATACCAAAGGGGTGCAATGGGTTTTGAATCGAAAGTTCCCAGCCAACATCAAACTGGTCACACAACCAGGGCACAAGATATTCTTGGTAGTAAAACGAAGCAAAGTGGAGGTTTACAGTATGGAGACTGGTCAAAAGCTTGCAGAAAAGAAACATGATATCTTATCTCCAGTTCAAATGCAAAGTGAAAACAGACAACTACAGGGGCATTGGGGCGATTGGCGGTTAACTGAAACGCATCTAATTTATTACCACATGTTCTATCTCAAGCTCGTTGCATGTCCATTAACGCATCTATTTGAAGACCCTGAACAGGTTATTCAATGGACTGAGATTTTAGAAATGGACACAACGTTCATTGGGGCTGGTCGTACCAGCGATCAGATTTGGCGCACTGTCGCCGTTGACCATACCAACCGGTTCATTCTCCTTACTGCAAATGAGTCTGTTGCAGTTGGATTGACAGTTGTTGATTTATTCACCGGTCGAATTAATGCATATATTATGAGTGGCAAAGAACTACGGCTTGGAGATCCTCGAATGTCGCCAGAATCGGCGATTGCAGGTACCAGTTTGAAGCGGAGACGGTCAGAGGTTTTAGATGGGCATTATCACGATGGTATTTGGGTAATTGATCGGTCTGGAGCTGCCATTTATATCACCAATGCTCGAACTGCAATGTGCAAAACTGCGTATTGTAAACAGAATCTGACTGGACCGCATCGGTTCATGGCTATAGGCCCGTATATTGAAGAACAAAAGGTACAACCAAGAGGCAGTATCTGGACTCGTGCCAAACGCAAGTATTCCTTTGGAGGTGGGATTGGTGGAGAAATAAGGTTATGGAAGTAGATACAATTTGCACAAGATTATTATACAGAGTAGCTTTTCGTTGATATGTAATTGTCTTTCTTATTTTTTTTTTTTTTTTTTTTGTATTAATGTAAACGAAATTATAAAGTGCATATGATGTTTAATAAATCGGCATCAAATTAAACAAGATTACACGCAGATTGATTTAATTCCAGGGAGAACCGAGCTGGGACTGAAATTTACACGTGGGTGGCCTGAATTCTACCCGCTTGGCGCTCCTCCGTGGGGGTCATGTTGAAAAGAGGTCATGTTTCAGATCGGGGCCGCCAAAATGAAAAAAAAAAAAAAAAAATAATTGAAAAGCATACGCAACATTAGGCGTGTATCGTTTGTATCCCAATGAAAAAAGCGGATGTTTATGATTCAAATTTGAGGGGACCAAGCAAAATTTAACAGTATAGAAGAATTCGGTTATAACAGAGGCGAGTGCCAGGGTGGTCAAAGACCATAGCGATGGTTGATCTACTATCTTGGGCGGGTGTAAAGGACAGCTGGTATTGAGATTGCGTAGTTCCTTTATTCCGAGCTTTTGCCTACCTGCTGTTTCTCATTAGGCATTAGAAAATTCCTGTTTATCCGGTGATGCGGCTCACGTCGCATCAATATGCGATTTTGCTGCTTTTTTTAAGAAACCGGGTTGGTTAGCAGCCATTTCCCTATACTTAGTTTCTCGAGAACCCGTAAAAGTACCCTTGGCAGGAAAGCATTTCCCATGTTGATGATTGTATGAACCTCTAACTTGACCAAGTGATTACATCCTCTCAAGTCGTTCACGTGAATTGGGTTCTCACCCGTACAGCTTACACATCACCAAAATACTCTGAGTAATGCTTCGGTTAGCAGATCTTTTACCCCAAAAATTTCGCAGGCTGGATGATAATAGCTGGCACCAAAATGAAGTCTTGACAGTCAGTACGTGCGGCTATGAGAATGAGCCAGGACTGAGGATTACACGCAGGTGGGTATGATATTTACCGGATGCCCATCAGATGGTAATGATAGAGGTGCCCAGTTTACAGTTAAGAAAGCCACAATAAAAATAAAATTTAGAAAAAATTAGCGCAGGTTTTAAACGCTCAAATGCTTTTTTAACCTCCTGACATCCAACCACCCAAGAAACAAATAAAACAAACATCAAGCATAAGAATGACTAACGAGGCGATCGATTCCAACGACTCCACATCTTCTTCACTATCGACATACTATAGTAGTTTGTCTAAATCCTCATTTACAACATCTTCAGCCGTCCTCAGCAAGCTAGCAGTGGCGTGGTTTTGGATCGGAGTGACTGCATTGTGTTGGACTATGGATACTGGGAAGGCACGCCCGGTGGCATTGGCGGCAGGGATTACCGTTCTTACTGGCGTTGTATTGGGTCAGGTTTTAAAGTTGGTCGAATGGGCTATGGCAGCGGTTGGGGTGGTCTTATCCTCGATACATTTGGCTAATTTGGCAATACTGCTGTCTTCAGCTATTGTGGTTGGATATTGTTACTATACTTTACAGCGTAACAAAACATTATTATGAAAAAAATAGGATCGGTTTATTTATTAAAAAAAGCTTTTTTTTGTCTAGCAGAGGATGCATTCTTCGTGACGAAATCGTTTAGCTCGTGGTGGTGATGATGATGATGACGACAATGATGGTTGTTGCATGCCCGATGACGCCGCTGCTTCTTCTAGTTCTAACCGCTGGATTGGATGAGCACCATCGCCAAATTGCGTAATAAAGCTGTAGAAATAGATTTCCCCACCGATAATGAAGTACGTTTTGTTATGCAACCGGTTCTCATCGTCATGGTTCCAAGAACTGTTGTCGCTGGAGGTAGTAGCGGAGATTCGTAGACGCTGGTAAAGCCCTAGAACCAAATCGATACCCAATTCATCCCTATAGTCACGGTTCGCATGATCTTGCTCTTGTACTGTAATAATATTAGTGCTATGATATCATCAGGGCTGCTGATAGTACCTTGAATAGGTTTGGTCATGACGAATTTGTAAAATGAGCAGGTGTTTGGGGTAAACTTGAACCACGCAAAAAAAGACGAAAAGGACGTCAATTAACCCATACCTTACTGGGAGCTCTAAAAAAGCCCCAATTCCTCAAACCCGATGTTTTCAAGATTGAATCATTGATAGTGGTAGTTCACAGTTAATAACCCATTGGGTTCTAGCTTGCAGTAGCGTCGAGCTATTTCGGCTTTGCCCAATGCGGGCATGTGTAAGCATGATTCTAGAGATCTGACCATCTTGAAACCTGTCTACAGTATCACCAAAGACATTGGAATCCCCCGAATTATTATCTGTACGGCAGCCCATTCCACCGGAACCCTATTCTTTCAAACACTCACCTCTTGTGAAGAATTAAACTATCGGTCGTCCTACTACCCGTTCGGATCGGATCGGTCGCTGGTGATCAGCCGCATGACTGACTTGAAGATTACCATATTATATTTCACAATATGCATATGTAACAGACTTTCTTTTTCTTTTTTTTTTTTCGTTTCGTAACTTCGTATATAGATATTACTATGCATTAAACTAGGACATTATGGGGGTTCGATTTTCGGTTTTGATAGTTTTATTCTTATTATTGTGCAACGGGGGAGATTTTCGGTCTTGATTTCTTGTCCGCTTTTTTTCAGATGTATGACTGCTCACGCTGCTTCCTCTCGGTCGACGTTTCACTTGATCAGGTTTTGAGGTTGAGAGTGAGGCTGTAGTTGTGGTTGTGGTTACCCCTTTCGTTCGCTTCCCCCTTTCGGCAATACCACCACGATCGACGACTCCAGTCAAATGACAGGGTGTAACTCCAACCATCTTCTGACCGCTCTCATCTTTCTTTACCAACTCCAATACTTGACTATTGCTTGTTCCGAAACCTCCGGATTCCAGTTGCTTTGAAATATTTTGTAAGAGCTGTGAGTATGCAGAATCGTGGAGAATTAGTTTGGCGACCAAAACTAGTGGCGTTGCAACTACTACTGCAACCAAGCATAGCGGGATGAAAATCAATGCGAATAATACCCTCTGCCAAACTGGGTGAGCTCCATCTGTTATAGGATTCATATCATTGAGTCGTTAATAAAAAAAAAATCAACTGAAAGGGTTTAAATTTTAAAAGATTGAACAATAAAAAATATATAAAAAAGGAGGGGGCTCGGAAGCCACCTGCTTTATATACATATTCATAACCCGCATATCAAATTGTCGACTTTGTACGCAATACGTAATTCCTCTTGACCAACCATGCTGCCGCTGTAGCGTGTCGATCCACATTGCCTGGGCTTTTGACACACACCGGTTTTTCGGAGTACCGACGGGTAATACTGATACAGCCAAGGTCCGAAGCTGTAAGACAGAGAATTGGTCGGTAAGCCGCTGAGCGCATGACATGCACCGTTCAGTATCCTCAGGCCACTTTTCCTGTTAAAGCCATTATTTAGCTTACAAGAACTGAGTCAACTGAGTCAGCAATAGCAGGCACAGCCGTATGGGTATTTCAGGGCAGAGATAAATGCTATTACACCAGCTTTGTCTAACAGTCATGCATCTATGGGCCGATAATGCCGATCAAAACGAGTGGAAAGCCGATGATTAGCTACTACTGTCAGCATTACTATTATCTCACCATATTAACCATAGATATCACATTATCTAGAAATTCCGATTGCCAATGGGCTTTTTTGATTGCTACGGCAATAGTTGAAAAATTCCTGGGCTTCCGAAGCGGATGTGGCTGAACACAGTAAAATCAGCCCTGTCACACTTAAGACCAACGAAAACCCCCCCAAAAACGACAATTGTTATGGGTTAATCCCTTGCCGAATAGGAGTCAAAAATACAGCCTTCAATTGATGAATTAAGCTACAGCTTTTTTTCTTCTTCTTTGATATATCTCCTGGCTTTATTCCCTATTCGGCTAATTCAGGCGGCGGAATCGGAGCGCCACAAAATATCACCGCCACTCCAGTCAGACACTCCCAAAAATTCTCGAATCGGCGCCGACAAATTTTTTTTCTTCACCACCACCACCATCACCACTTAAAAAACATGTCGGAGGGACAGCCCAACTATACAAGCCAGGGAGAGTTACCAACGCAACAGCAGCCTCAAGTAGGTGCTGCTGAAAAGGTCTTCAACAAGGTCGAAGCATTCGTCTCTGAACACCCAGTAGTATCAGGTATTGGAGCTGTATCAGCGGCTCTAATCGTTAGATCATTATTGAAAAAACCAGGCCCAGGTCCAGGTGGTAAGCAATTTTATACCGGAGGATTCGACCCAAAGATGAACGCAAAAGAAGCTCTACAGATTTTGAACCTTCGTGAATCGTCACTAAACAAGTCTAAACTCAAGGATACTCACCGACGAATCATGCTTCTAAACCATCCGGATCGTGGTGGATCTCCATATGTCGCCACAAAGATTAACGAAGCCAAAGACTTCCTCGAGAAACGAGGTGGCTTGAAATGATAAACCTGATGCATTTTTGACGAACATTTTTTTAATTGTTATTTTGTATATATTGTATAGTTCTCTTTTTTTTTTTTTTGTTGTTGTTGTTTACTTGGTGAAAATAGAAACTACATCTCCTTCAGCAACTGGATGCTGCAATCCGCATTTCTGAGGACTATGCTTAGCCGATGCACCCCATACCAATGCAAATCGAAATTTGGATTTGAAATCTCGATGAATAGAGTCGCATACATCTTCAATGGAATTATGAGTTTTTCGAACCACCATTGGATCGGTGAAATCTGGCGCCACACCTTTTCGTTTCGTATAGATTCTTAATAATGACAAATCTTTCCAGATTCGTTCTTTCAAGTCTCCTAATCCCAAGTCCGAGTTGACCGAAATGACAGTAGAATTAGGTAATCGTGCCAGACGGTCCGTTTCTTCCAAAGATACCGCATCAATCTTGTTGTAGCAGTACAAACATGGAATATATACACGGGTAGAAGCATTGATAACATCAATAAAGTCTTCAACTGTAACTTCATCATCTCTGACCAGTACATCCGCGTTATGAATCTTGTAATCTTTGAGGATATTAGCCACCATCTTCTCGTCAAGATACTTCAGCGGCGCCATGGAATTAAACTTTAGCCCACCAGATTTCTTGATTTTAAAGGCGATATTAGGAGGTTTCTTATTCAATCGAATCCCTACAGCTTCCAATTCTCTCTCCAACACCTGTCGTTGTGAATCTGGCTTTGTAGCGTCTAACACCATCAAGACTAAATCTGCAGTCTTTGCAGTAGCTACAACTTGCCTACCACGACCTTTACCTTCTGATGCATTTTCGATAATCCCTGGCAAATCCAAGATTTGCACTTCAGATCCGTTCAGTTCTAACACCCCCGGAATTGTCGTCAGCGTAACGTAGTCATGGGCGGCGATTTCGGATGTTGTGTTGGTGATTTTGCACAGCAGAGATGATTTACCCACAGAAGGGAACCCAATCAATGCTACTCGAGCATCCCCTGACTTGCTGACTTCAAAGCCTTGGCCCGGTGAACTTTGAGACCCTGGAGGAGGTTCCAGTAACTTTTGTCGGTATCGAGCGAGTTTACCTTTTAAAAGACCAACATGGTACTCGGTGGCCTTATTCTTTTGCGTACGGGCAAGTTCTTCTTGGATTTGTTGGATCTTTTCCGCAATACCCATTGTTGTTCCGTGGTTACCAAAATTTGTCTATAGTCAATTTCTCTTTTTATTTTTTTTGGTGATTTTGAAAACTGAAGCCCGAATTTTACGCGAGCGCATCGGATTTCCGACGGTGGAATGCGGCGACCGAGCAGCCGCATGGTATACTGTGGGCAATAAAATTTCTCCCAGCGCGCCAGCCATAAACTCTGCTCTTGAAACTACAATGACAGAGGTAATATTGGAAACAAGTGCTGGTGAGATCACAGTCGAACTATACACCAGACACGCGCCAAAAACATGCGAGAACTTTCGGCAATTGGCTAACCGTGGATATTATGACAATACTATATTCCATCGCGTAATTCCTGATTTCATGGTACAAGGAGGAGACCCAACTGGCACCGGCCGGAGTGGTGAATCAATTTATGGACCAAAGTTTGGCGATGAAATCAAACCGGAACTTCGTCATACTGGAGCAGGGATCCTCTCAATGGCCAATTCAGGTCCAAATACTAATGGATCTCAATTTTTCTTGACATTGGCCCCTACTCCATGGCTAGACGGCAAACACACGATATTTGGCCGGGTCACAGCCGGGTTACCCGTGGTCCAACGGATGGGTCAAGTGAAAACGACTGCGCAGGACCGGCCGGTGCAGGATTTGACTTTGATTCGAGCTTTTGAAAAGGAGGACTAAAGGAAATCGAGAACCATGGCACGGTTTTCTGGACTTCAACGTGATGGTACGGATAGATGAACCCCCCGGTTTAAAGGGAATTACGTTCTAACAAAGACATTTTTAATACAGTGATAACGCTGTACAGGCGGTGCATTCGCACGGTATATAAAAAACCACAAGAATCAAGACAGAGCTTCTTGGAGAGAGCCAGACATGAGTTTCGAAAGAATTCGGGCATTCCTAAACGAGATTTTGCCACGATAGAGCATTTGTTACGTAAAGGGTATCGGACGTTGGAATTGTATTCGAATCCAAGTGTCCGAAAAATCTCCGTATTGTAAATACATAGCCAACCTATAATTATAAGCTACCCAAAATATACTCCTACTCAGTCCATTGGTCCGGATCTCGGACCTTTGACCGAGGTTTACACGGAGCCGCAGGAAAATATTCAGACTTATTCATATGAGGGTGAAAGAAAAAAAAACGCGGTTTTGGCCGAGGTGATTTTCGGTCTTAAACACCCTACCACAGCATTTCTATTCGATAAATATAAAAACGGGCAGCTCGCTCTATTCACTGATATTCCATTTTTCATTAACATATTTTTGTTTGACCCCCTCCCCATTTTAATATAGAATTAGAAAAATGTCCGAAGTGGCAAAGGTTACAGAATCAGTGAAAGAAAACCCGATTTGGGGTCAAACCAAGTCATTTCTAGCCGGTGGGTTTGGTGGTGTATGCGCGGTTGTAGTCGGACATCCATTTGATTTGGTCAAGGTACGACTTCAGACGTCAAGTCAATACAATGGTATGTTTGATGTGGTGAAAAAGACTATCGCAGCAGATGGTGCAAAGGGGTTGTATCGAGGTGTGGCCGCTCCATTGGTCGGTGTTACTCCAATGTTCGCCATTTCTTTCTGGGGATACGATCTTGGTCAACGAATTGTTCAAAGTGTTACCAAAGCAGATGGCCAAATGTCTATTGGCCAGATTTCCGCAGCTGGGTTCTTGTCTGCTATTCCAACCACTGCTGTTGCAGCTCCGTTTGAACGAGTCAAGGTTATTTTGCAATTGCAAGGTCAAGCTAAAGAAGGTGGTAAGCAATTCAACGGTGCTTTTGATGTTGTCAAGCATTTGTACAAGACTGGTGGAGCTCGATCTGTATTTAAAGGATCTGTTGCTACGATGGCACGAGATGGTCCAGGTTCTGCATTGTATTTCGCGACTTACGAATACTTGAAACGACGGTTGACTCCAGAAGGCACCTCCATGTCTCTTGGTGCCATTGTGGTTGCTGGTGGTATGGCCGGTACCGCCATGTGGATCCCAGTGTTCCCAATCGACACCATCAAGTCCAACTTGCAAATGTCCGAAACGCCGCAGTCTATCGGCCAAGTCACGTCCAAGATCTATCGAACTGGTGGGTTGAAGGCTTTCTTCCCAGGTATCGGTCCAGCATTGTTGCGGTCATTCCCGGCGAATGCTGCCACGTTCTTGGGTGTTGAATTGGCACACAAGTTTTTCGTATCTATGAACTTGTAATGAAGATTACGATTCTTGTTTTCTTTTTTGATGAATTAATGTAAAATAAAAAAAGTTAGAAAGATCATAAAGTTTACTATCCCGATCAAGTTTTGGAATAAAATCCATTGAAATCCAGCCGCACTCCAAGAAACCTCATTTCCGAATCCTCTTGCCGGGCCAATTCCCGCACCAGCCGAGTCACGGATTTTTCAAACTGCGTCTTCAGTTGATCCGTGATGCGTGTGCAGATAGCATCGAACCGCTGTTGCAGTGGCTCGACCCCACCAGACGAATTCGAATTACCGCCGCTTTTGTGCAGTTCCAGCCGCACCGCCGTGTCATACAGTCCATCGATGGATTCCCGGAACGCCAGCATTGTTTTCAAAATCTCATGTAACTCCCCCATCAGCGTATCGCCCCCAAGAAGTCCCTTGTGCGTGATTTGACCTAAATATATCTGGTGGGCCTTGATGATCTCATCCACCGTTAGTGCTTGTTGGAGTTTCCGTTGGAGCGTCGTCCAGGCCATTTCAACCACCTCATAGTTGATGTAGTACTGCATTTCGCATATAAAATGCATCATTTCTTGGAACACACTGCGTACTTTATGCCATTGCTGTTTGTACTCCACTTGTTTCCCTAGCACTCGACGCTGTCCGGTTGCAAGCCGGCGCCAGCCGAGATATAACGAGTATGACACGCGTTTCACTCGCCACAGGAAATTGAATACTCGCAGATACTCTGTCATTGCAGACCGATTCAGCATGACCACGTCTAGTGGAGACCCGACTCGGTAGTCCAATGTAAACACATCCCACCCGATATCGCCGTGGCCAAGCTCCAGCATTCGAGCGTCCAGCGATTTCAGCACTTCTGGGTGGTCAAATTGGGCATTGGACCCACGAACTGCGGTTTCTAGCGTGGAAGTGAGGTGGTGCCGCAATAGTCGATTCGCAGGTCGATCAAGAATAGGCGCCACGTTTTCCACCAATACTTGCACAAAATCACCTTTACCCAGCATCAAGTAGTCCTTCAACCCTTGTAGATGCACGTGCAGACAAAATTTATCGCTCAACACAAAATTCAATCGCTCCACCACCTGAGAATACCCATCTTCGACCTGTTTCTCCAGCATTGCATAGTTCTTGACCGGTTTGTTAGCGGTGCGGCGCACGTCTACCCACGCCGCGTCGTCGCATGCCGTCCGCAAGAAATATAGCGTCTTACCTATTTCCAGCACTTTATTCGCAATGGTATCCGTCATGTAGCTGGGGACTTTGCTCATATCACATGCGAACCGACCCTCCCAGCTCGAATTGTCGTCGCCGATCTTGACAAAAAACTCGTCGTGTGGGTCCACTAGATTGCCTCCGCCAACCCATTCATTGACAATTTCGTAGAATGGTGTGGAAAGTTTGAGAAGTAACCGGTCGGCAAATTTGGCTATGAATTCGTCCCCATTGTATGAATATCCATGCAATAAAGACAGGATCTGTCCGCCTATCAAGTCTTTGGACTCTTGTACAAGTGAATACAACAGCCGTAGCCCCAGCGTAGCTTCTTGAAGGAGTATTACACATCTTCTCAACGTTACCCGTGTCGTTGAATGGTCTCCAGCTTCTTGACGCCGTACCTGGTTCTCCACCACTCCAATCAAAGTTAGATAACTCTGCAACTCCTCGTTAACCCCACTATTCAGCGACTGTTTTACCAGCCCAACGTTCTTCTCGTTAATATTCTCCATTAGGTATCTATACAACAGCGCTGGTTCCAACAACTGGTTCAACAGCCCCATCAGTGGGAATGGAATCGTCCCAGGGAGCTCGAGTTGTAGCTGTTCGTTCCATGCAAAGCTATTTGTCTTCAACCCTTGCAATGTATACGGCAAGTCTTGCAGTAACGTGCTGTCGCGGGGCGTTTGATCTTGATGCAACTGTCGAATAATATCACCGGCACCCACTCCACCGTCATTAACAATATTTTCCTCTGCCTCTGCCTCTTCCTCTTCCCCTTCGTCAATTCGCTCTGGTATACGATGAAGACCCATGTACTTCATCTGGTCGGTAATCATTGGCTCTTCATTTTCGTCTGTCGCGTTCAGCAGTCGTAAGAAATGGATCATTTCAGCTGGTCGGCGTATAACCCCTTGGTCTTGCAACCCTGCCAGTCGATTGACCAGGTTTGAAAACCGTGCACTTGTACTCGTATCTACTGTTCTCGTTAGTTCCAAATAATTAAACTCTCAATATATACATACACTCGTCGAATATCACATTGGAAATATGCTGAAGATCCGAGTAATCGTTGTATTCAGCTTCCTGCTGTTGGTCTACCATTATATCCCAACATTCCTGTGTCACGCTTTCTACATCCGACCCAGCTGGTGTCAGACTCTCGACTAACCGCCCCAGCAAGTCGTATATTTTCTGCTCATCCATCTAGAAACGCGTTTATATTGGTGTCCCGTCGTGTCGTTCGTGTCGTGAGATCTTTTTTGAAATACCGCGCGCCCAACAATGTTTAGATCTTGAGCCGCACCCCCTTGTTATTGCTGGCGCTACCGGTGGTGGGATGGCTGAAGTCAAGTTCACCACGAAACATGTCAGTGACCGCTTTTTTGGTGTAGGTGCATTGGCTAAAATCCACAAGGAATGCCCGGGCGTGCGGTTATCCGAAGTCGGCTCCCCTTGAAAACGTTTCTTGGTCTTAGCAACAGCAAAGTTCGAACTATTGATTGTAGAACTGAAGCCAACGCACTATGGGCAAGCTTTGGTGCCTTTAACATGCGGATTGAATACCCCAGCATGTTCGTTGGTGAACCACAAACCCAAAATCTCTCGATGATATGGCACGTCATTTTTATCCTTGTTGAAGATCTTCAGGGAACTATCATCTTTACTGCCATCTTCGTATTCCGCTGAATTATCACCGTACTTTTAGTTGATGGTTTTTTCTTTGCAGCTGCACAAGTTGCTTGGGTGCCCTGTTCACCCACCGAAGGTAAATGAACTACACCGTTACCATTGATCGCTTCTCCCCATACAAAAGGCAACGCAATACCATTGAATAGATGGTGCTGGAATCTAGCCAAAGTTTCGTCCAGTATCATTGCCTCTCTTAACCCAAAACTCTATTCTCCGAGTCGCACCAACAGGTATCGCCGGATGTAAAATTTCAAGGGTCCACTATCCATCCAGCTTTGAAAATCCCCTCCAATACCCAACTGCTGTCTCCAATCCGCCACACTTGGGAGTATAAACGACTCAATTACCACCCAATGGAGACCCAACTGCGGTCGATCAATATTTTAATATTTGGAGATTTTGGCCAACTACTACCAGTGCACGGCTTTTATCTATACACATCCCGCATCTTGTCCACTATATTCCGTCAATCTCAATCGCTATTTCGACGAGTACTACTCCACCTTCGAGAATACCGACTCACTGGCGATGATTATACCTTGTTGAAAACCCGATTCGCAGAAAACGTGTCATATCAAACACCGACAATTATGCTATAGAAAAAAAAAATTGCAAAAATAAGCTAATTAATAAAAATTGCAAAAAAACACCAACTTTATAGAAGGTTACTTGGCATCGGCGTTGCAGCCACACCCTCCACCCCTTGCAGCATTCTCCTCGTTGATCCGGTTGTTCACAGTTAATTCAATGTTGGCTGCGAATGACGCCGCCGCACTCCATTTCCCGGGTAACTCTCGAGTGGCGCGATAAACATTGTCACAACATTGTGGCTTAATGTTTAATCTCTTTACCGCCACAACATGAATGACAGCGACTCCGATGATGAACATGGGGATGAAGGTAACGCTCACAACCAATCTTGTCAGGAATACAGGAAAGCATTGGCTAATATGCTTGAGCGCCATAAGAGTTCTTCGCAGGCCTTATTCATTGAATCCATTGAGGATACAGAATGCACCAGTTTTGAACGACTGAAAGACGATCAAGTGAAGATTGTCGAGTCTCTTCAAAAGGGTCCAGATTACTTCTCTCAGGTTGACCTTGTTTCCCTTCCAGAGATGAATGATGGTGACCAGTACGTATTGAAGCTGTTTAACTGCGAATCTGGGACCCCGGAGTCTGGATATGAAATATACAAAAACGAGGTTGCTGCGTACACAGCGCTGGAGAATTGTGGGCAAGGATATGTTCCAATGTTCTATGGCTATGGGGTTTATGAATACCAGGAATCACGTTTCACGTTTTACAAGTTCTTCGTCTTATTGGAATATAGTGAGGGAAAAAGGGCAGATTTTTATTTCCGTTCGGATGACTTTCCAGTAATGCTGAACCATCTGCGGAAAGAACATGGAATTCAGCA
Source organism: Blastobotrys apis (assembly GCA_030557665.1). Classification (NCBI taxonomy): domain Eukaryota; kingdom Fungi; phylum Ascomycota; class Dipodascomycetes; order Dipodascales; family Trichomonascaceae; genus Blastobotrys; species Blastobotrys apis. The sequence continues at coordinate 26,117 of JAKTPN010000294.1, forward strand.
CTATGATTTCAGGAACAGCTTGATCCGAGCAACCGACGGTCATATCAAGCTGATTGACTTTGGTTGTGCAAGTATTCACAATGACTTCGTGGGCAAACAAGTGCAGTGCGTGCCGGGTGATAGACCGCAGGATCAAGAGTTGCAACCAGCGGGGTTCACAAGCAACGTGTCCAGTGGCTGGCCAAAAGTCTCTCAGAACGAGAATGAGTCCCCACCGCATGGTTCCAAATCTTCTGACCCAAGCCGACCAATTGCTCGTCGTGTTCATGAGTACTGATGAAGAACCCTTCCCAACTGTCTGAGAGAAATAATGGTGGCGGATATGAATTGCATGAAGGAGAAAATTTAGCTTGGGGAATAATTATTTTAGCATGGTTTTTGACCAGGTGGATAAAGCGTCAAATTGGGTTTATCGTGAAAATGATAAAGGATGTTGAAGGTTAGCATATGCATAGAAGAAATGAAAAGTTTTTATGAATAAAAAATATTTGCAGAAAGAAGTTCCTATCGAGCCACCTAGCGTGCGGCGCAAAAGCAGGTTTTCTGCAGATGCGACGTCTTGGCTTTCAGTATTCCTAGAGTACAGGGGAAGCCGCTTATATACCTCCTGCTGTGAAAAGCTACGGTAGCCAAAGAATCGCAAGGAACTATGTGCTTGCTGCGGGTCTAACGTCACCAACTGAGAACAGTTTGTTACCAAGACGATCACATCCCCAGTACTGATAAGTTAGTGGAAATAGTTGATGGCCCAACCCGATCATATAGTTTAAATATAAGGGCCTTTGCATTGAACATAGACAAGACATGCGCATGTATATACATATGAGTGCATATGATTGCGTAGGTAACAATAACGTTGAGCTGTATGAGGTTGTTGGGTGAGATAATAGTATATAAGGTGGACTGATAAATACATTATTACAAATTAAAGTTTTCAATCCATCTGAATCTCTATTACTTTGAAGATGTGAATTGCCAAAGACTGCTAGATTGTAAAACGGCCCTCGATGCCATATCGGCAGTCGTATTGAATACAGTTAGATAGGAATCACGAAATGGTAATAAGAAAGCAAGGTTAGACTGCAAATAATTAGCAAAAGTGCGGCAACACATTACTCAGCGCAAGCGAATTTGGTGGGCTTGTTAATATTAGATTACTAATCGTTTGTATTTTTTGGATATATATTTCACTAGGAGTTCTATTTTCACTTTTTACCCTTTTTGGTAACAAATACTTTTCTCCTTTTCGCTAATTTAGTACCCAAAGTTTCCTTATACCCCGATTCTTCACAAATTTGGATTGCGGTCGTACCATCCCGGTCTGAATTCTTTTTCGCATACCGGATACACATCTCAATCGCCTGCGGACTGTCTTGGGGAATTTGATCTAGCGCCAAAAACGCAATTAATGCATCTTCGGTAAGTGCAGATACAAAAGCGTTCCCAAGGAGCGCTTGCAATGAATGAAACTCCTCGTGGTACGGATGGTATGCCCGCAATAAAAACCAGCTTTGGTCGTACTCAATTACGCCAGATCCATTGGCATTGCTGGAACTTTTATCAGTGATATCTTTTTGTCGTAAAACTACTAGCCCGGCCTTGTCCACAATCCCCTGATAGCGACAGCCTTGGTCCATCCCCACCCGTGCAACATCCAGCAATTCAGCATTCGCATTCTCTTTGGCTATCCCAAGAATTTCTCTGCTCGACTGTGATTTATCATCACAACAATACTCCAACAACTGAGAATCCCACTCCTTCACAGACCCGTTGAAGTTTATGTTATTGTACAATTCATAGCCGTCTCCACTAAGCTGCATCAATCCAGCCAAACATCCTAACCGTTCATCCACTGGTCGAATAATCAAAGCACTTTGTTTCAGCATCTTCCCCTTGTACTTGACGTTGACTTCTATATCAGTTTTTAACGACCCCTGATGTTTCCCTTTTTGCTGCTTCTCCATTGTCAGCTCCAAATCGGCTTTTTTTAACCCAAAATTGTAATCCGCAATCATATTCAGGAACGCATGTCGATAGGCATAGGATGCAGTCAATTTGCCGGAATTTAGCTCCACGATGGGCAGTTGGCCCGTGATTATCTTGTTCATTGATAGCCCTTGGTCGCTGTAAGACGTTGCCGATTGGATCATGAATCCATTATAAGGATCAATAATGTCCTCTGAATCTCGTCCACACCAATTGGCAAACTCTGGCACAATGAGCTCACGTTTATCACCTCGAACTTCTCCGTGTCGTACTTTTCTTTCAATTACCATTGATGTTTTACAAGACAAAGTGGTGGACAATCTGGAGTGTTTTCATTTAGGTCCTAATCCTCAAATATGCCTCAAATATGCACCGTATAAAATTCCCGCTCGCGCAAAATGCTTATCGGTTGACGAGTCATATTTCCAATCTCAGGTACTTCATACTGAAACATAATTCCATAAACTTTTTACAAAGATATACTAACCATGATATTAAAAAATTAAAGCTGCTTTTACGTACCTCCTGTACGCCTCTAATGAGGCTATATATCGCGCCGCGGATGTTGCGGCTGTTGTTGCTGTACAGCGTATACCGAAACCTGTGGAAAATTTACAATTGCGTCTAACCGATATCCTGGTGCAAATGGATGTGGAACTCCGCCTGAAAATCGTCTACGAAGGACTGCCTGTTTTCGATGGGTGAAAACATTCTCCCCTCGGTCATAACTTTGCTGGTAGTACAGTTTCTCAAGCCGAGACCCCGCCAATCGCATTTCTTCACCAACCCCGTACATCACAAGCTCATTTGTGTACTTTCTTGTTGTCACCGCCAAGTCTGGGTTATAATCGATCTTCCAATTTGTAAGCTCACGCCGTTTTGTGTCGGCTCCCACCGGCTGTCCAGAGCCTGGCTCTGGAGGTTCCAACCATTCCATGAGAATGTACACCAATTGTTCCGACAACTCGGCATATTTAGGTCGGTCATCGAGTAGCCGGCCAAATTCCAAAACCAAGGGAATATTACGGAGACGCTTCATTTTCTGAAATGCTTCAAGCTCAGCAACAAACATGCCGATACTACCAGCTTTCAAGTTCATGGTCTTCAAAGCCAAGTCTCCACCAAACCCTTCCAATCGGACCTTGTCGATTTGGCATCGGGTGAACCGATCACATCGTTCTCCCTGGTCAATGAAGTGAAATTGCTCTCTCTTTCGGCGGGGCATTCTTGGGGTTTTCAGCAGCCCCAGGCCCAATAGTCGTTCACCGGCCATTTTCACAAACCGATGACTTGTTTCATTCTGACCTCGCTCCAGCCGTTCTTGTATTTCTTTCATCATGTCATAGATACCTTCAGTTATGTCTCGGTGTTGCATAAGGTCGTACTGCAAAGTCTCACGACTCTCTTCATTCGCCAACCACTCACTTATCTCTACACCTCCTTGTGGGGACATCACAGATGGCAATGCATTAATGATACAGCACATCAACTGGAAGGCAGTGTCAGTGTTCGGATTTGGGTAAGTGTGAGCAGAGAACCAGAAATCTCTAATATCGATTTCCAACCCTTGATCGCCGCCGCCCCTGCTCCTGCCCCTACTGTTTCTGTTTTTCTTTCCCGCTTTAGGAGATGCAACATCACTAATCCAGATCCCCGATCCGTCAAAAACCCCATGCCTCACACAGTCATAGTTGACAGTCTTGGTACCAATAGTCTTCAACGCATTCATCGCATTATTTCGGCATCTGATTGTATCTCCATCCAAACTCTTCCCATGTCTGCTGCTGTTACCCAAAAGGGAAAGAATCCCTGAAGTGATACCGCTTTTGACATCATAAGCGTCGAAAACTAATAATGGCTGAGGCATCATTATGCCATGGTCGATTATTTTGATTTGAACGCTTGGACTATCTTCAAACATACGGTGGCTGTTGTTATGGACTTGAGGGTTCACAACCAACTGAATATCCGTCCCACGGAATTCAAACGCACGGTTAATCACTCGAGTAACCCCTTCCAAAACGCGAGTCAATTGACATGCCATATACAAATGATTTAATTCCCCAGTCCACTTAGAACAAAAAATCGGCACCATCTTAGTCAAGGTCATGATGTCATTCTGAGCGTCTTCAGATACTCCTTCAAACAACTTGTCCACAATGGAAGTACTACAAACAGGCGACAATGCTGTGTAAACTGTCCGGCAGATAACCGTGGGGAACTTATAGTCAACACTCACAAACGGTTCGTGCACCACTTCAGTAATACCATCACGTCGAGCAATATCGCATATATTCTCGCCCCAATACAACAGCCTGAAATGCATTTCATCTTTAGGCAGCAAAACAAAAGACCTTTTCTTCAAGCCTCTCTTGACAGTGCATACAAAACGTTCTCGTTCCATAGTCTTGATCTTGTAAAAATAAAAAAAATTGAAAAAACGAAGTGTTAAAAAAGAACAAAAGAGAAACTCGGGAAATTCGGAGCTTTTATACCCCATGGGTGTTGTGCAGTTACTATTTTGGTCTGAAAAGGAAGGATCTGTACACTATGAATTTTTAGCTGTTCTAGCTCCTTTTATTTTCCCTCCCGCCGCGGAAGAAGCGGCGCACTCCCCACTCAATAAAAAAACTCTTGTCCTCCCGAACTAATCGTCATTGGTATGCAGTCGCGCCAACCTCATTTCTAGCTCAGCCACCTGTTCATCATGCACCACTGCATCAATTGCAGGATTGAAATTGCCATTCTCCCTCAAACTCACAAACCGTGCCAATTCCTCCCCATGCAATACAGAAACCACAGAATTGATTATTGCACACATGAACCCACCCATCTGTGTCATTTCTTGAGGTAGCCCATGAATACTATACCAACTATTTTTGTAATCGAACGTTCTCGTGCTCTCATCCTCTAGAAACCTGAGGTCATCGATACCACATTTGAAAATAGCCAACCCCGCCCCGTCAAACACTCCGTGGTATTCACATCCCAGCTTACCAGCCTCCTTGGCACATCCAGCCAAAAACTCCGTACTGATTCGTGCTAGTTGAAACTGGGTTTCTGGATTAGGTTGTATTTTATGTTTTAGTTGATCTTTTTGTATCAATTCTGCTATCCTCGACTCTCCTTGAGGGACCGGTTCGTCTGGCACAGATTTAGCCGCCGCAGTGTACAATCCTTCGCTGTACCTGTCCCCACATCCTCCAATCCGAATCATCATACTTGTTCTTGGCAACATGATATTTCTGTGAATGACATTAAACTCGATATCCTCCGGATGTGACTCACTGCGTTGCTGCTTATCCATCGTAATAGCAAGATCCATCTCCCGTAGCCCTGAATTGACCGCATTGATAAGTTTTTGGAACTGGAGCCGAACAGTCAACGAAATCTCCTCAAATGTGTGCATAGATCTGTGGATTGGTCTGTCTATAGTGATAGGGCAGATGGAGTTGATGTATTGTTTAAATTCCGGTTGAATGTCAAAAGCTAGCGAATTTACAACTCGTGTGAGATTCCCCGCATCAGTGATCACACCATGATCAGCTCCTAAAGTGCCAGCAAACTTTGGAATCTTGAGAATATGCCATTGTACATAAGGTAGCGAAGTTTCTCCGAAAAGCGCCATTGTTGAAGGCTAGTAATAAGAAAGAGTGTTAAGCGCCGCTATAGATTCTCGACGGGGCGAATATATCGGCACCCGACCAGTGCGGCGGCGGCAACGGTGGAATTTCATTATAACAGGATTCATTATAAATTTACAAAAACTACATGACTTCTCATTTTTTTTTATTATTATCATCCAGATAATGACAGTGATTCCAGTTCATGTTCAAAGAAATCTCTGTTTTCACTCTGCGGCACCTTGTCACTATACATTCTCTCATTGTGAAATTGCGTCAAGGCTCTTAGCGCCACTTCTTGAGCACAAGCATCTTCAACTTCCGCAGTGGCATCGGAACCAACTAGCCAGTCATCACGCAGCTTTGGTTTACAGTGCAGATATATCGCCGACACCAAGTCCATGTTATTATACTTCCATTTGCGACCGTTATAAGGCACTTGCTCCTTGAAAATATCCAATACTATCCCCCACAAGTCCTTTTGGTATATCGTCAAGCTTTTCTTTAAAGTATCCGATGGCAACTCTGCAACGACAATAGTCCGTTGAGTTTTGCCTTTGACAATCTTGCGCAAAACCTTTACCATATTAACAATTGTGAATAAGTACCGGTCTGAAAATGTATCCAATGAATCCACAAATTGCGCCTCAGAAGGCGGTACTTGTATATCCTCAATCCCAGTACTACCATAATACCGCCCGGCATAATTGCTCAAATCACGACAACATGCAAAAAAGGACAGTTCTGGAGCATCTGGTTTGTACAACGCACGATCCAAAGAGTTATGCGAGTACAAAAACTTGTACACCAAAAGATAGTATCTTGAATCAAACAGAAGCGCCGAAAAATATTCAAACTTGAGCACATGCGATACTCGTAACCATTTGCACATTGACATCAAGATTGCAGAAATCGCCTTGAGATTAATCTCCTTGTCCCGTGCTGTACTATCCGTATCCTCTGCGAAACTTATCGAACCCAAAAAAATCTTCAAAAGTACATTGACAAATGAGCCCAGCTGTGAATGATAATCTCGATAAAACGACTCAATGCGATCCAGAATCCTCTGTTCAGAGCCCCCAATACACCTCTTATCAACATCGTCCTTATGACCTTCAGGAATCACCCACCCACGTTCATTCTGCATAAACTGATCTCGCTCTTCCCACAACTGAACCATAGCTGGAGTTGTCTTGACTCTTGAGGCAAACAACTCGCCAGCTTCGACAATACTCTTTGGTACATCATCATCATTTTCAGTTGGAAATAAGAATGGGAAAGACTGATTCGTCATAAACACAGATTTCCTTACCTTTTGGCCAGATGCAATTGCTGGAGAACTTGGTGGTGACGGCGCTGGAGTCGCAATATGAGCAGTAGGCGCCGGTAGCGTAGCGTTTTGAGGATGCGTATGAGTTGGACGTGGAACCTGGATATAATGCGAAATTGAGTGACTATTATCGAAATTCTTGGGTAATACCGACGGTGGAGGAATATAAGAAGGGTATCTTGAGATCAAGTCCTGTCGAAATGCATGATAATCCAACGGCGAAGCAGTCAAAATTGTATCATCATTTTGATCTGGCAAATCAAGTTTCGCTCTAACAAACGACTTGACATTCAACAGTTTTGTCGAATCTCCAAATAAACACATTAAACACTTCCAAATAAGTAACAGCATCTGCTTCAACGGCAATTGACCGACAATCGACCAGCGGAGTCGGCCCATTACTTGAATATAGCAACCTAATATTGACGGGTTCAACTTGTCCAACGAAACCACAAATTCCGGCTTGTTTCTCAGTGATTCAATAATGGCATAAATTATAGTTAGCACCAGTGATAACTCCGCATCCAATTCCTCAATATCCACTTCAGGATCATTCTCTGCTGCTGGGTCCTCCGGGCATCGTTGGTCAATTAGTTCCCTACTCTTGTCATACAGAATCGTCAAGGCGTCGTTTCTCCATAATAATCTACAGTTATCAATGATACAAGCCTCATGGTCATCAACAGTAGTCACTTCGCCAAAATTGCCCAATGCGATATAGTACAGATTAAGAAGACTGTTCCGGCGCGTAGAATAGTCACTACTATAAACCAACTTTAACTGGTTATGAACAAAGTCAATTTTATAATCAGCAATCGCAGTCTTCCATTCTTGACAACCTGACCCGGATTTGAAACTTTTTATAAAGTCGTTCTTTGCGTCGCTAAGGGTATTATCATCCTCGCTCAAATCAAACCATTCGTTGAGTTCGTGCTTGAATTCTTCCGTATCAGAATAAGTATAGTTAAATCGTGGCAACTATTCTGTGTTAGCATATGACTTCAAAAAAAACATACGACTCGATAGTCCCCTCTATTTGTTTCTTCAGCTCGTTGGCGGATTCTTTCCGCAAACCGTTTATTCGTAGTATCATCGTCCGCTTCTAATGCAATTTCATCTGCGGGTGGAACATTGTTATCTTGCACTGTTTCGTAAAATCCAGCTTTTTCTGCATCAGACTGGTCATGATCTGGCGACTGTAATGGAAGGCCTGTATCCACTATGCTGTCGCCGAGCACTTTCTCCATTTGTTCGGTGTTATTAAATATTGTTGGCAGAATAAATGTTCCGAATGGGTGTTGTGCGTCCCAACTTTGTAACGCGTATATACACAGAGAACGAGAGACAAGAACACTACATCTACATTAAAAAGTTCAGCAAACTACAGCTAAACTTTTCTTCTTTCTTTCTATAACAAATATGGTACTTTTAAAATTCACCCCATCCTTCTAATAAAAATTGAATATGGCGACAAAAAAATTAATAGTCCTTCTTTAATCCCCGGCTTAACGTGGACAGTTTTCTCTCGCCCTCCCAAAACTGGATTTTTCTATTTTTTTCTCTCGCTCCTCACCACTTTCAAAAAAAAGTCTTGTCTTTGGTTCTTTCTTTTCTTCTTGGGGGTATAGAAAAGAAGCAAATAGAAGCCAAGATTCTTTTTCGATTACAGAGTGTATCACAATGAATTCGCTGGAATGGAGTATTGGGTTAAAGTATGTTTTGTGAAACAAAAAAATAAAACAATAGGGGGTATACTAACCGATTTTCAATAGAGTCAGAGTAACGACGATCCTCGACAATACAATTACCGGGAAAGTCTATGCCTTTGATCCATTAACCAATACAGTAACACTAGAAGAAGACAAGACTGATACGAACTATCGGATCATCAAGTCATCTTTTATCAAAGACATTACTGTTGTTGAAAAACCCAAAAAAGCACCTGGTAATGGAGGTGGAGTAGCCCCAAAGCAAGCATTTGCTCAAGCTGAACCAGCTATTGGACCTATTTCAGTCTATGCTGCAGATAAACGAGAAAATGACGCAATTAAACAAGCTAGAAAGACGATTCAAGCTAAAGGGGTTGGTGTGAGTCCAGAAGGCCAATTTGTATATGATTCTTTGAGCCGAACATTGCCTTGTCGATGGCACGAAAAGTCGATCGTGGTGTTTGAAGAAGTCATTGTAGATCCGCCATATACCCCTGATTCATGTCGAGCTGATAGTCCTTCGTCTTCTGCGTTGTCGTTGGTACGAAAAAATGTAATCGGCGCTAATGAAAAGCTTGGGAAGGAGTTGAAAGGAGGGTGAAGAAGAAGAAGAGTGTAGAATTTTCGTCTTTGAGGAGATAAAAAGCTCGCTGTTTTGATATATGCGAATGATTAGATGCTAATTTATTTATGTAAAAATGCTTTGTGTACAATGATGTTTGATTCGTTTTTGCGCATTTTAGAACAGATCACAGTGGTCTTCAAGAATATGTGCGTTGCGCTTGAAATCGCTGTTGAATTGCTGTTGACAGTGTGAACAAGTCACAATGTTATGAGGATGACTGATCATTGGAACCATTGACGCTGGTATTGTTTGGCTAAGAGTGGGCTCCATTGTACGCGATGTGACTAATGCTGGTGATGATAATGTCGATAAAGACCAAAGCGTTGCACTTTAAATGTTAAATCGCGATAGGAGTCTCCTCAAATCTTGAAACTGAATACTGCTACTAGATGCTGTTTTGTTGTCCCCACAAAAATTCCAACGCGTTCAACGAGGCTAGATGAATACCGCGATAGTTTGTGTTGCTAATGATGAGACGTAACTAAATATTTTGCCGCTTTTAGAGAGGTTCATGTGGTGCTACCAAAAATATCCCTTATGGTGCGGCTGGTTTTAAAGTGTGCGCCAGGAAAAGGTGAGGATTCCCCTTATAGCTAGGGTTTCGGGAACTTAAGGTTAATGACTCGATAGATTTGGGAGAGTAAATCGGGGATGATGATTAGAGGAAATAAAAGACGTTGTTAACTTTTTGCAGTTTCTTATATAAATATAAAATCAGATACAATAATTCATTAAATCATAACTATGCTGTGTGGACTTTTTTTTGTGGTGCTTAATATCGCGGTGGTGATGGCTGGTCATGTTCATCGATAACATGTCGCTCGGTATCAGCAATGTTATCAAAATGTTTGCCACAATGTGGACATGGATAACCATTTGGAGAAGGCATTTTTTTGTATATATATATTCCGTGAAAGGTTTTTCGGATGATTTGTGACAAGTTTTGCTGATTTGAAAGAAATGTTATGAGAGGAAGAAAAAAGGAGTGCTGGACAGGTTCCTTTTATATAAATAAGATATGACGACGACAAACACACACGTCCGTACTCCGAGCGGCATGAGCTGCCTCACCTGGTTGTCTATCAGCGCATTCTTCTAAAAAAATTTCTTCTCTTTTTAGAGTCATCTCCTCCACCCTACAACCTATTCCAATCATATCTCCGCTTGCTGCTTCTTGATCTAAAGAATGATACTAAACTCTGTACTCTATTTGCTTCTCCCTCTTTCCTGCCCTCCTCTCCTTTCACTAATTTTTAAAGCGGATCCATGCAGATACACAATTAATTAAGAGTGTTCACAATAGCCACTAGCGTGCTTCAGAACTGCGCAGGTCAAAAAACGGGCAACGCGGGTGATATGACGATGAGGGTGAATCAGTCTGCGAAACCGACAGAAGCGGTTAAATGACGTGCGCTAGTTGGTTAATTACCGGGTTTGTAATAGTTGCTTGGGTTTTACTATTGTTTATCTTCGCTGGCCATTTAACTTTTTCTTTTCCGATTGTATCCGAGATTCCAAACAAAGCCTTTAATATTGGGAGTAGACCGCTTTTATCCTTTTGAACCCAAAATAGCTGTCGTCAGAATCGCACATGACGTGGATCGATGCATGAGCCGCATACGTTTTGCATACAGTGATCCAAATTGTGGGATCGCGGATTCGTTTCCCCATGGGTTTGGGTTACACCACATTGAAATCATTGCATGGATTGACTAGGACTTTGCGCGGAACCTGATGATCACCTGATTTGGAATGTGATTAGCGGTTCGAGCTTGTGGCGACGAAACGTGGGGGCTTGGAGCGTTGAGTGACGCAGCCATCCTGCAACTAGGCTAGCTAAACATCTTTGTCTAGTTAGCACATATATCGAGATCTAGGATAGCATAATTCTTTTTGCTCATATTTTTAATACGGAATCTCGTTATTGCGGCGGGCCGAAAGGACGTACTCCGATGGCAACTTTGCCGTTAGACAAAGCAATACCATGGAACCCGGTGGCAAAAACCTCGTTGGTGTTTCTGATTTTTTCAGTATCACGTCTGCAGCTTAGTAAGACGCAAAATTCAAAAGATTTTTTTTTTTTTTTCAATATTCTCCTAACTCCGCTAACTCCATTTGTCTGAGGCTGAAGGAAAATAAAAAATTCGCCGCTGATTAGAGCGATTAGAGTTGGGAGTGGGTCCGGACGGAATAGCGACTTCATTCAACTTTCAAAGCCATCATCAATGGATTCTGATCCAACGTTTAATCTTGATAGACCACATATTTCAGTTCTAGATGCTACACAACTCGCCTCACTATTTGAACACAGTTCCAACAAGTTTTCTAACGATATCGGCAATGGAGACGCTGATACTGACGACCTTATCGAGGTGATCAACCAGCGTTTGGATTTAGGGATTCGATATCCTCTAGACGCCACTTTCCCAGAAATTACGCCGCAAAGCATTTCAGTACCAGTTAATATAATCAACGATGCAAACGATCCAGTTAATTTCAAAGTATTTATTCGAGAAGGGAAAAAGAGGAAGCGAAATCAAGATAACCAAATGCTACTATCACTGCGGGTGATGCAGTTCCAGCAACCACGCGACGAACTGGCGGTTATTGACGAGCTGCAGCGACCCAGCAAACGAAATAGGACGATAGAAAACTGGATCAAACTTTCGCTACCAATTTTGAACCTATGGGTAGAAGAATCGCAGCCAGATCACTATATCATTAACGGTTCTATTAATTTTTCACTAAAGTACCGGAACTCAGTCTACCCGAACGTATTCATGTTAGATATCCCGGGCATCCGAAAGCTGATGGAATATTTGGTGCCTTTGGAAAAAGATAGAGTGAACCCGAGCTTGTTTTACCAATCGATCATGGCTCAAGGTTCAGATATTCCGGCTGAGGATCTAGCAGTGCCGGGGATGCAATGTAAGCTTCTGCGGTATCAACGGGAATCAGTGAAGTGGTTATTAGAAAAGGAAGGTGTCAAGGTAAAGAACGGTAAGTTCTTGGAGCACAAATCTACAGAATATCCAGAATGGCACAAGTGGGGGAATTACTACTGTAATCCATATTCTGGGTGTATAACGGATTTGAAATCGCTGCGGCGGGAGCGTGCTGGCGGAGCTCAGGTAATTTTGGCTGAGGAGATGGGTCTTGGAAAGACAGTTGAAAGTATAGCAGTAATGCTACTGAATCGCCGGCCAGATACTGAGGGCCCCAAAGTATTTGACCATTTTCTGGGCCGGGAGGTAATTACTGCTAGAGGTACTCTTATTATTAGCCCCCAGTCAATCGCAACACAGTGGAAGGATGAAATTGAAATGCACGCTCCAGGGTTGAGTGTACTGGTTTATTATGGCCGTGGATCTGAACGGGGCGATGTTCTTGCAAGGAGGTTGGCAAGTTATGATGTGGTGATCACGAATTACCGTACAGTGTCTCAAGAAGTTCATTATGCATTTTATGACCCTCCAGTGCGAGTTCGATCACATGTTGCACAACAAAGGGATGTGGAGGCAATTCAGTCACCTTTGGTGCAACTGCAGTTTTGGAGGGTGATTCTGGACGAGGTTCAAATGGTTAGTTCTGGGGTTAGTGATGCTGCTAAAGTAGCAAAAATTGTGCCGAGAATCCATTCTTGGGGTGTTACAGGAACACCGATCAAGTCAAACATGGCGGATTTGCGGGGCATTTTAAACTTCTTGCGCTATGAACCGTTTGCAACCTCCAATCATGCTTGGAAACGGTTTGTCTCGAGTAGAGCCGATTTCGAAGCATTGTTCCGGGATATTGGTATTCGGCACACAAATGCAATGGTAGAAGATGATATTTCCATCCCACCTCAGTCGAGGGTACTGGTGCCTTTAGAATTCAATCAGATCGAAGCTAATAACTATCACCATTTGTACGAAGAATTTCTGCAGGTTTGTGAAGTCGATAAAGATGGCAATGTGGTAGGTGAGGAAAATCCGGATTCATCACAGCTGGCGCAGTGGCTCGTGCGGCTCAGACAGGCGTGCTGCCATGCCCGGATTGGTGTCAACAAGCGTATGCTTGGTGGTCGGCCAATGGATACCATGCAGGAAGTGTTGGAAGCGATGATTGAACAGTCAAAATCGTCATTGCTGTCTAGTCAGAGGCGGTATTTTGTTTCGCAGATTGAAAGAGGTCAGATTCGGGAGCAAGAGAAAAATCCAGAAGCAGCGTTGTTAATTTGGCAAGATGCTTTGCGGGAGATTGAGCATATTGTGGAACTATTGAAGGCTGATGCAGAAATGAATGAAGAGGATGATGAAGATGAACGGTCCGCTGCGAACCGTATTCGGTTACGATCTTGGTATGAGTTGGTTCATCGATGCTATTTTTTCATCGCATCGGCGCATTTCCAGCTGTACAGAAAGCCAGAGAAGGGTGACCAAACGGATGAAGCAGACCAATTGACTGATAATGAGAATGGCCATCAGAAGAATGAGAATGACCACAAAATGGATGTAGCGGACCAATTGACTGATAATGAGCATGGTCCTCAGAAGACTGAAGAGAGTGACTACAAAATGGATGAAGAACTTGAATTGACTGATAAAGAGAAAGACCATCAAAAGAAAGAACAAGAATATTACGAAAAGGCTGAGCAGTTACGACGGTTGATTCTGCAAGAACCGATGAAAAAGGTTAATAATTCCACGGAAAAGTTGACGCAAAACGCGAGTTTGCAAAGTTTTGCGGTGATTGATGACGCCATGCTTGACGATTCGGTAGCTGCCGGTATAGAAACGCGTGGTCTTGTTGAGAAATTTAATATGATTGGAGAAGGTTTGAATCAACAAGCTGAAGTGATTGATGACTGGCGAGAGATGCTGATCAAGTATCTGAGTACAAAGCTTGTTGATCAGGATGCTGATCCGGATGGTGAAGAGTATGGAGAGAGTTTGGATGCTCAGGAGTTTGCATTTATTTATTTGGAAGTGTTACAACAGGTCCTGTCGGATAGAAGCGAGGCGGTGACTGGGGTTGCAGATGCTGTGATGAGCAAGTCTAGCGTTCCTAAAGACGACAAGACAGAAAAGCAGGTTGAATTGGAGTCTATTCGAGATCAAGTAAAGCCAGTGACTGACGATTCCAACTCATTGAGCGGCATTGTCTCCGATTGTCGGTCTGTTGGGTTAAACAGCGGTGGTCGAGGTGCAATGGAACAAAAGTTGGCAGCGAAGATTACGCCGCAAATGTCAGAAATTTTGTCAACTCAGCGAGAAGAGTTGAAAAAGCTGAACAAGGAAGTGGTATTCTTTCGCGATTTGTATAACCAGAGAATTGAATATTACCGGCAATTGCAAGAGATTAGTGACAATGTGGTGGCACTGGAAGGTTATGAAGGTACTTTTGATACGCGGATTGAGAACGAATCACGGATGATGAAAGAGATTAACCAACAACTTGGTCGACAAAGGTATTTGTTGAATCTTGATATGAATCCAGAAGAACAGCGTGTGTGTATCATTTGCCAGTGTACGTATTCTCTTGGATCCTGGACGGTTTGTGGCCATGATTTTTGTCGAGCTTGTTTGACTGAATGGTGGAATGTAAGGAAGACGTGTCCGATTTGTAAAAGAGTTTTGAGCGAAGATGAGGTTTACAACTACATGTCGACTAAACAAGAGAAGGATGTGCCGGATTCCGCCGCACCGGTGCCACCTGAGCCGCAAGCCAATGGGAATGGCAAAGAAGTGGATGCACACAATGCCATCTACAAGGATATGCCACGCAAACAGATCAAAGATATTGAATCCAAGGTGACTGATGGCCAATTCAGATACGGTACCAAAATTGATTTTATTATCCGGCATTTATTGTGGCTACGGCAGGACGACACCACTGCACAAGTGGTGGTTTTCTCACAATGGAAGGAAATGCTGGAACTGATCCAACGAGCATTAACTGACAACGGGATCCTGCATTCAACAATTGGGGATCCACTGCACAAGTTCAAAAAAGATCCCAGAGTTGCATGTTTTTTGCTTCATGCAAAATCCCAATCGTATGTGATAACTCCCCAAGACTGAAACAAACTAACAAAAATAGATCTGGACTGACATTAGTCAACGCGACACATGTATACCTCGTGGAGCCGCTTGTCAACACGGCGTTGGAACTGCAAGCCATTTCACGGATCCATCGAATCGGGCAGACGCGTCCCACCACGGTATGGAGTTTTATCGTGTCGAGTACGGTGGAAGAAGCCGTGTTGCGGCTCAGCACGGAAAAACGCGTCCAGTTTCTGCATACTTCGCATCCGAGCCAGGAACAACTTGACGAGAGCAAAGCGCATGAACTCACCAAAAGTATAGGCTCCATGGTAGATAAAAAGGCCAGTGGCGGGGAAGTCGTCACGGAAAGTGATTTATGGACCGTGCTGTTTAGTCAAAAGGGCAAGAAAACGTAGTTTTCTGTTTTTGTATATAATAAAGATTTTGTGTATTATTGTCATCATGTGCTTTTTTCTTTCGTTTTTTTTCTTCTTTCTTTCTTTACTTAAATCTGCATATAATGATTCTCTTCAGCTTGGAACACGGATCCACTTTGTTCCATATCCTCCAACTCGCGCATCACCACACTGGTTTCCAACTTGAGTTGCTTTGCAATAGTTTCGACATGTGTCCCTGTTTCTTGAGACCCGGATTTCAAGACCTGGACGATCTTACCTTGGATGCCATTGAGACCGCTGTTGGTGTCTGTGACAAACAAGCTATCACTATTGTCACCAGTGACTGTTGCTGCAGCAGTCTGGCCAGGAGCAGCACCACCACCACCAACTGGACCTCGAGTCAGCATCATATGCGTAGATAAAGCTTTAGTGTGATGGTAAATAACCTCATTGAAATCAGTAATCGGACGCATCTGAAGCACGTTGATCGATCGTCGTCCATTAAACACCCGGGTAGACCCTAGTACAAACACATACTGGCCAACTTTGAACTCGGCTTTTTCTTCTTCATCTTGAGCGTCATGCATATCATCATCTCCGTCATCTTCCATACCAGCTGCTCCACCGCTAGACTGGTCGGCCCACTTTTTCACTTCCAAGTTACCGGTACCGTCTTCCAACTTGTAAATCATTGCCTTGGCTGCACCTTCTGTCGTACTTCGAATACACGCCACGAGAGCTAGGCGGCCGAGTGGTTGCCCGTCAATATGAGTATCGTCATCTGGAGTTGGCTCGCTGGCTTCCAAGACTTGTTTAATCGTCACGTATCGCACAGAATGATCCCGTCGTTCTCGTTGCGACCCGCCGAATCCACCTCCGCCACTTTGTGAATTGGTGAATCCACCGCCGTTTTCGTATACTATTGCATTGTTAGTTTCTGAAATGTAGACTGCTTTGTTTTCTTCTTCCTGTACTTACCACTGCTCATGATTTTGTTCGTGTTGTTGTCTTCTTTTTAAATATGTAGATGATGTCGAGAAGCCAGGAATTTTCGCGTTCTGGGTTTTTTTTTGGCGATTAATTATTGGGTTTGCGCGTTTATTTGGTGGCGTTTTTTTTTTTTTTTTTTTGTTGTGGATCGGGTAAAAGAAGCGCGTCTCAGATCTAAGATTCTCCACTACTTCTCAACTCGATTTATTAGTATTAGTATTATAAAATTCAATTACAGCTTCCGAGGCATGGATCATGGAAGGATTGAACCCGATCAATTGTAATCGTTCTGCTGCCCTGGCCCGTGAAAGCGCTACATAAAACTGGCCATCTTGTAACCGCGACTGGCCACGAAGATCTATAATCACCCGATCCAACGACTGGCCCTGTGATTTGTGGACAGTAATCGCCCACGAATGGATCAATGGTAGTTGGGTACGACTTGCAACAACTTCTTTACCATCAGCTGAATGCATTTCAAATTTATCAGGTATAATCAACTTGACAACACCGGAAACAAACTGCACCAGCGGGTAAAACCGCTCACCATTGTCTCGTTTTTCCTGCAAGCATACAACTTCTGCCAGCCGATCATCAGATTTCAACTCTCTTGAAATGTCTGCGGTAATCGTTCCTTTATCAAACACCTGGTTCCAAGCTGGGATGACTTTACGGAATTCTGGCTTGTCAACAGGCAAGAACGTCAGCACTTTACCCATTGACCCATTCACAAGTCCATCTGAATCCGCAGAATTCTTAACCAGCATAACCTGGCCATTGATTTTTAGCTTGATTGAGTCACGGGCCTGAAAGAGCTTGTCAAAGAATGCATTCTTTTGTTCCTTCTCCATATTTTGAACTGTAAAATCTACCGCTCTGTACACGATTTGTTGCCCTGGTAATTTCGCTAGTTGTACTTCATTCACCTCACTGACATTCCTCCGAGTCAACAAGAGATAAGATGGCTCAATTCCGTCAGTATATTCCACTTTACGACGTAAAGCATTGCAAAATGCCATGATTTCCTTGCTTCGAGTTCCTATCCGCATACTATTCAATACATCAACAAACGCTTGCTCATCTTGACGAAACACCGTAGTCAACAAGATAGCTTGAGGAACACATCGGCGCCAAGCCGCAGTTTCAAATGCATACTGTGCTTTTCTTTCAGTATTTACCGGCGGAAGTTGGAAAAAATCGCCAGTTAGAATCAATTGGATCCCACCAAACGGAGAGTGGTCATTACGCAAATAGCATGCCACTTGTTCCAGCTTTTGAAAAAACTCACCTTCCAGCATAGACACTTCATCGATAACCAAAACGTTTGTATTCTGCCATTTCTTCAATGCGAATTTATTCTTCCTGAGTGTGCCAGCGATTTTGTCTGGCTTCAACTTGGATAAATTTGGCGTCACCCCAGACCACCGATGAAGCGTCTCACCTCCAACATTAATAGCTGCCAATCCAGTAGTCGAAGTAACGCAAATCCCACTATATTTCTCTCGAAGTTTGGAAACAATCGTTAATAAAACATGCGATTTGCCACATCCTGCTGGCCCAGTGAAAAATATGCTGTCGCCGTTCAGCGCCGCATCGACTGCCTTCTGTTGCTTCGGGTCCAGTTCTGCCGGCATTGCTGCGTTGATCTTTTCTCTCAGTCCAGCCAAAGGGTCTGGAATTTCAGTAGGTAGTGCTAGTTGTTCCGGTCCTCCTTCTGGAAACAGCTCAACTTGTTGAGGGGTTTGAGACGCTGTTGTTTGTATAGACTCCTGCGACAAAGTGGGTGCTGAATCCGTCTCGTCGTCGTCGTTGACGTCAGATTCCGGGACTTCACAATCAGATAGCGAGATTAAGTTCTCTAACCGAGCCGTCTCCGCCTTTGCTGACTTGCTTTCCGTTTCTGGTCGTTTTCTATCTGGCTGGATACTGGTACTGACAGGTCTACCAAATACCTTCCTCGCTGTTCGTTCCACTTCTTCATCATCCGACAAATCCTCCAGAGTAAGCTCAAACTGTCGTTTCAGTGGCGAAATCGAGCTTGGACTAGGCTGGATCATCCCGTTTCTTAGCTGCTTCTCTGTATCCACCATGGACTCTACATCAGAAAAGTCGTCTGGGGATAAATCCATCGTTGCATTATCACGTTGAGGTTGTGTCGAGGATGGGAGATTTCCCAAATCTGCGCCGAAATAAAACATCATGACACAGCAGATAGCAAGCCGCACAGTGGGACATCGAAGAATTTATGCAATGATGTTACATAATTAAAGTATGTTTATATAGTTTCTGCAACTGGTCCTAGACGCGCGTTTGCGAAAGTTCAGGATCCAGACCATAGAGAACCCGCAACGCCGGAGAGAACGACTGTAGCGGCAGGAACTGCCGCGATGAGGTGGGGGAGCTGGCAAGACAATTACACTACACTGACGTGAAAAACTCGATTGAATTGTCAGAAGAACATGCCAGGAGCTTTTTCGACGAGTCTAGAGCATGGTTCTGGGTCCCTGTATTGACATTTCCTGACAACGTGCCTGACTCTTTATCCCACACAACCAACTGATCATCTTCCGATCCAGACACAACTGAATTCTCAAACACTGTACAGTTGATTCTTAGTTCCTTGTTTTTATGCCCCGAATAGGACTGTTCTAGCTCCCCCGTCTCCATATTCATCAACCTGATTGTATTATCCAACGTCGTAACCAAGACCCCAGTCCCGGCTTTCCTTACAAACGTAATTGCCGGTCCAATCGCATCAGTGATAGTCTTAAAATTCCGAATATCATAAGTCCTCAATTTCCCGTCGACTGATCCGGAAATGATCTTGCAGTCGTCGATAATAACGCTACTGACGCTGTCTTTTGCATCGTCAAGTGTCTGAATAGGTACCCTGCTGGTAGACCGACAATCCCACAACTTTACTGTAGTGTCAAATGATGCAGTGGCCAGTACCGTGGAGTCCTTGTTATATGCTGCACTGTTTATTCTTGACAAGTGCCCATAGTACCGCTGGACAACAGCCATGGAACCGACGTCCCAGACATATGCCGTTTTATCACCGCCAACACTGACAAACTATACGGTTAGACTTCTCCTTTATTATCTTCAATAAAACATACACTTGAATCATCGTGAGATACCTCTATGTCCAATACTTCATATGCATGTTGTTGGTAGTCGCACACTATCCGTTTCGACACCGGATTCCACAACCGCACTGTACGATCCTGTCCACCCGATAGTAGATAGTTTCCTGCATTGTTGAATTTCACAGTATGGATGGCACCAGAATGGGCATTTTGAATATTACCAGCACTCGTGAGCATTACGTAACTGTCAAAACAAATCAACAACGCGGTTCAAAACGGGGCAAGGCAGTCTGGTTTTTTAAACGTGCAGATTTCACCACTATAAAAAGGCGCGAGCATGAAAAACTTTTTTCTTTCCTTCTTCACCCACTATTTTTCACCAAAAGTGTAAGTCCAAACCAAACAAACAAAAGAATGACAATTGAAGACTTCTTGATATGATGAAATTATCCATTAATTTTATATAGGAAGTGCCGTATGATTAACCGTGATCATAACTTGGAAAAAAAAACTGAAATCTTGAGAAGTCTTTACTTGTCTAGTCAATTGTTCAAAAACTGTCTGTTTTTTTTACTAACAAGATGTTTACAGAGTAGAGTAGAATTAAAATCTAACTAATAATACAATTATTCTTCCTTCTTGGAATCCATCTTTTCAGCCAATTCTTTAGGCACCTGTTCCCATTCTAAATCTTGGTTACCTTCCAAGTCCGCAGCACTGATAGTACCCCGTTCCAGTGCTTCACCTTTACTCGCCAAAATATCTTCTAGAGTGATACGTTGATCTGAGAAAATCTTAAGATGGTCTGCAATCAAGTGGCGACTTTTACAGTCAGGACATTGGATTAACACCGTCCCATTGTGATATGCTTGTTTGGAGAGCTCATGGCTGCTTCGAGTACTACATTTTTTGCATGTAAATGTGAGCTGGTATCGAGGTTTTTCCTGCTTGATCTGTCCAACCTTTTCCCAGCCCTCGGAATCTTTGTTTAGCACCTGAGGTGCCACGCTGAATCTTCTTGCCGGTTGCACAAACCCTAGCCGTGTGGTGTATCGGCTGGCATATCTTGGTGCTAGTCGTAACTGCCGTTTTGCCACTGTTTGTAGAGATCGCAACATTGTTTTGTGTTATGATGAGGCGTGAATCAAAATGGGAAGTTTTCAAAACCGATCTCATATATTGACAAAAACAATAAAAAAATAAAAATAAAATTGAACATTAAATTAGGTAGTTTTTTAGTCGACTTTTTGAAATCGAGGTGCTATATATTTTACATCATAAGCCATATCTACAAGTTTTTTGAACCGGCTGTCGGTTCTTTGGTGTGGGTCTGTAAGAGTGACGGATTGTATGTAATCGCCGCGTTTAACAGTGTACTTGACCCGGTTGTTATCCTCAACATTGATTCTCATATTCGGAATGTTCTTGTACTCACTCAACTCTGTACATCGTTCTGTCAAATGCAGTTCCGGGTCACCACAGAAAGTGCATGGATTGTCAATCTTCCCCAATGGTGTATTAATCTTTTTGTGGCTTGCAGCACACATGTACTCAAACTTGCATCTTGTTTCATTCAGCTGCCAAAGTGGGGTATAACTTTCCATGATTTCCTTCAAAAACTTTGTCCGTCTGTATACTTTGACTTGCAGGTCTTCAGAAGGACTATCAATATATGGATACGCCCCATACACAAAATCCTTGACAATTTCTGGAACGACGTAATACATCATATCAGTCAAAGCATCTGACATTTTGGAACCTGACCCTGATTCTGGAATATTGCTCCATATGCTATCCAATGCAAAAACAAACTGCTTGTACCGCTGATGATC
>JAKTPN010000295.1:0-31299 GCA_030557665.1 Blastobotrys apis
CATAACAAAATATTAATATTTAACAAAAAATTTCCTTTCCTTTTCCTTTTCCTTTTCCTTTTACTCTTTCCGTTCCAGTTTGTCATTTATATTAGGTTGTCGTATTCATCAGATCCAATAGACGGACGTGATGGACGCGGCTGAGGCGGCGACATGTCCCGAGGAGTAGGGCCCTGGTTCTTGGCGACAGAAAGATCCGGCACAGGAATTGGAGCCGGAATGGGCGATGGAGATGTAGACTCGGTTGTGGATTCAAGCTCATGCTGGACAGCTAAAGTGGATGATGCTTGCTGCAGCGGTGGTTCAGATGGTGCAGGCGAAGGCGAAGTTGAGTATTCCTTTTCAGGCACAGGCGGTGGGGTGTCATACTCTTCGTTATCGTCTTCCCCATTATCGTCTTCCTCCATTGGGCCATCTCCAGCTGGTTCCTCCTTCTTCTCATTCTCCTGCGGCTCAACGCCTTCAGACTCCTCCACATCGGCAGTCTTCTTACCTTTATCCTTCTTCTCCTTCTTCTTTTTCTCCTTCTTGCCCTTCTTCTTTTCTTCTCTCTTCTTTTCGCGTTCCTGTTCTTTCAACAACCTTGCCTCTTCATCATTCTTGCGCTGCTCTTCCAACATTTTCTCTTCTCTCAGCTTTCGACGCCGTTCCGTCTCTTCAAACCCACCACTCTTCTTCAATCTATTCTCATTAACAAAGCTACCCAACTCCTCCTTGAACGCATCTTGCGACCGCATTTCAAGTTCCTTCCTTCGAAGCTTTTCGGCCCGTTCAATTGCTTCGACTCGTTGCTCATGGTTCGGTTGCAATGCTGCTACATCTGTCAATACTGCATCTTTGGCATGCACAATCCCGTCAATTGGCGCAGTATCTATAATCACATGCTGTTGATTTTTTAGAGATTTAGTTTGTTCAGTGGTACATTGTTCAACCAACGTAAATGTCTCCTCTGCCTTTTGCAAATCGTCAGCCAAATCCGCAACAAGCTCTTCCTGTAGCTTGAAAAATTGCTGTTCCTCGCAAACAGTATCCAATTCTTTCTCCCAAATCTTCTTCCAGCTCGGTCGTTCCTTGGAGATATAATGCTCCATTTTCTCCAATCCATCTTTGGCAGTCAAAAGTTCTTTCGACACATACTTGAGCTGTTTACCAGCTGGCCGTACGCCACGTTGAGCAACATCCTTCCTCAACGCTTCAATGACATCTTGCAAGTCATCAACACTGGTCAATAAATTGTCGGTATCTCCAGAAAGCTTTTTGTGGCATGATTCCATATACTCTCTGTTACCATGACTACCAGCAAACGTCATCTTTTGCAACTTACCAATCATTTCAGCAGCTTGATCTTTCAATCCACTAAAATTCGCTGAGCTGATTTGACGTACCACTGCCAAATCTCTTCGAATGTCTTCAATCTCTCTAATCCCTTGTACTGAAGACGACGACAGCCGTTCTTTAATACTTGGCTTTCGATCGTGATCACCCAACTCTGCTGTCTTGGCGACAATAGGCGCCGGCAGAGGCGCATTAGCGCCAAACCCAGCAATCGCAGTCGAGTTCTCTTCAATCTTACTATTCAAGTCTTCAATACTCTTTTGCAATCCTGCCAACCCTTCATCAATATGCTTTTTAACCTCATCCATGACCTCAATATTCAAACTCAACAAACTACCTTGACTCACATCGTCAATAGTCTTTTCATCCAATTCATAACGAATACCAGACTGTGGATCTTGAATATAAATATCTGGAAACGTATCAGCTCCTGGTGAATATGCAAACTTGTCAATGAATAAAAGCCGTAGCGCCGGGATGGTAATATCGCCATCTTGAAGAAGCGATTTTTTAACCTGCCGCCCAATCTGCAAGTAAATTGCAATATCAGTTGTTTCAGGCTCAGCTGCTACAACCGGTTGGTCCATTGGTTGAGCTACTTGCTGCTCTTGCTCCTGTGGTAGCGATGATGGAATACCACCTCGTTGAGGAATCTCTGGACTGACACTAACGCTAGTACCATCGAGATTTGGCGAAGAGGCTGCAGACGCGGCAGTTGACGTGGTATTGAAATCAGCTTGCGAGCTAGATTGGTGAGATTTTGTAGGTAATATCGAAGTTCGAGACGGATGTGATGGTAGTGGAGGCAAATCAGGAACAGATTCTTTTGGACCTGGCATTGAACTATTGGTGAGCTTGGCAAATTGATATGCAGAAAACCGTCTTGAAGCTCGTCGTTCCAAAGCTTCACCCTTTTGTAACGCAGCCAACGCATTACCATCTTTTAGCTTTTGTGAAGAATGAGATGAAGATAGTGACGACTGTGAGGTCTTGGGATCATGAGGTGGTAAGGTTGGTACTATCTTGTGTTGAGCAGCACTGGAATTCGTTTCATGAGAGGACCTAGAGCTTTCACTCCCTGCAGACGGGGCTCTATTACCTGGAGGGTATCTCTGTTGAGGAGGTTGTTGAGATTGAGGTTGCGGTTGTGGATGATGCTGCTGCTGCTGCTGCTGCTGCTGTTGACTAGAACTGGTAGCACCGCCACTTGAACTGCCTTGTCGCGGTGGATGCGACTGTCTTGATGCATTTGCTCTGATCAAAGTCTGTTTTTGCTTCAATTGCCGTAGTAGATTCACGATAATCTCTCTAATTGAAGGAAGGTACCGATCTAAGTTTTCTTGACTGGCATCTTCAGACAACGCCTTTTCCAAAATAAGCCTTAATGCTTGAGGTACATCACCCAAATCACTAATTTGTTAGCCTTTTTCATATAACATATTTTTAACATACGCCACCTCAACTCCTGCACCCAAAAATGCTCTACAAGCGACATTGAATTCGTTCCCCAGTACAACATATACATCAGATACGTCTTGTTCATTAGCATCACCACGAGCCCATTGGGTAAGACTTTCCAACAGTTGCTTCGTTGCTACTAATAACCGTGTCACTGTAGATTCTATAGTACTCATCTTGTCAAAAAAAAATTAAAGTTAGCTTATAAACTCATTTTTTTTCCATTGCAAAAAAACTTACTGGTGACGAATTTCTTGGCCGTTGTGAACCAGAATGCCGTTGTTGGTGTAATGGCTGCTGCGGTTGTTGATGGCTATTCTGAGCATGGTTCGAGGATGCCCCTGTATGTAAATTATGAGTGGGTTGTGGCTGTGACATGCCTTTTGGAGGGGGTATCGTCGTGATGTGTAAAAGTAAAGAGGGAAGAGAGCAGATGGCGATGTAAATGACCGGAAGGAGGTTGGGAATTACTGAAAACCCACCCGACACGCCATCCAAAGTTAAACGGTGAACAAGTTATCCTTTTGATCCACTACCAAAAGTCCACAAAATAAAGGGCAGAAATAACAATGAGTTTAACATTAGACGCTGATTTCTCGCAAGTTCCACGGACGTTCAAAGCAAAGCCGTTCAAACAAGCCAAGAAATTCAAAAACTCAAAGGCATTACTAGCCGCTGAAAAACAACGTTTAGACGCGCTTCAAGTGCCATTAGACAAAGGAACGTACTTTTCAGTTGCATCTCCCGTGTCATTGAAACCGAGGAAATGGTGGTGTGATATCACGGGGCTTCCCGGTCGGTACAAGACGAAGACATCTGGTTTGCGATATAACAACAAAGAGGTGTATAAATATATCAACACTTTACCACAAGGTGTAGACCAACAGTATTTGGAGCTTCGTGGTGCTCATGTACAGTTGAGATAGTTTTGTGTTATAGCTATAGTCCATCAAAAAATTATTTATTCTTCTTCATTATCACAATTTCTCACAATCATGGAAAACCTCGAATCCTATTTATTATCACAAACGTCAATACGACATTATATCACATTCGACCAATTCAAAACTGGGTTCCCTTCAGTAAATCAGCGATTATTACGCGCAGTTTACCAACAGTTGATTGCAAGAGATGAGGAACGACATGATGCAGTGGCGACCAATCTACGCGAATTCAACACGGCGCTTGGAGAAGCTTTAAACGAAAATAACTCCACGATAACGTCAAGTTTGACTGTTACAAGCAGTGCAGATCCTGATCAACTGGACAAATTAGCAGATAAACTTGCACAAAAACTGGACGAACGCGTCATTTCATTAAACCTCGAAACTGAAAAGCTCAAGATGCAAACTGCAAAAAGTATTGACGCGCTCAACGACCTCCGATATTCATCAAATTCGGATGAAAGAAGCATATTACAGACAAAAGATGAGGTTGATGCATTAATTAGTTCGTTATCACGTTAAAAAGAGAAGAGAGAGTGGTATAATATATAATAATAAAAAAGATAAGCGAACAAATTTAACATACAGATTTGATATAACGATCCACCACTGGTAATCTGGGGAAATGTACCCCTGCAGCAGTTTCGTAATATGATTTGGTTATTGAATTCGCTTCTTCTCGTTTCGTAATTGTCGTAGCTCCATTATGAAATGGACTTAATGCATTTAGCCATAGTTTGATAGTACCTTTGACTGCTAGTTTAACTTGCTGGATGAGCCCCACCGGACCATCATCGGAAGATATTGAATCAATCTCATTAGCTTGTTCACACACATGCCGATAATCATCTTCTTGTTGTTGTAATTCCACTTCTTGCTGTTCTTCATGCATTTCCGGTATCATGATTTTCAATCCAGATCGGCCTATTGACCCTCTTACTGATGCTGAGTTCGCTGCCGCTATCGTACAAGCAGCACTAGCAGGTGCTGTTGATGGTGTCGCTGTCGCACTCACCGATTTTGACCCACCAGTTGGACGATTTGGAGTGGTATCTGGGGTTGTTGACGTTGTTGAGGCACTCGGGGTCGGAATATTCAAGACCGAGCTCCATTTTACCTTGAAATCGTGCAATTCGACTTCAGCATGCGTTAATTCTTCCCTGGCTTCTAGTACCCTTCGTTCCTTATTCGCCAGCGAAATAAATACATCTTGCAGATTTGGTTGTGAGTTGAGAATATATGGTGAAGAAGCGATATTTTCTTCATATGTTGGAGACCCTGCAAGTTCATCCAAAGATTCAAAAGTATTCAGAAATTCCTTTGTAGGCGAAACAATAGGTGTCGGATTGATCTTATTCCTACGGCGTTTTGTTGGTGAATTGACAGGACTGTAGTATGAAGTATCAGATGAGATTGATAACGAAGGAGTGTGACCTCCAGCTTTCCTCTTCCTATTATCAGCACCGAGATCTATCGACGAAGACGAAACGTGCCATGAAACACTCTTAGAGTGAGCCATTTGGGGTTTAGTTTCGATATCAGTGGTAGAGTTTGTGTGAGTTTGTTTGTATGATTTTAGGCAAAAATAGCGAAAGCAACGCTGGTTTGTCGCAGGTTTTTTGGTTCAATAGTCGCAAAAAAACCCGAAAGTGTTTTAAGGTTTTCAAAGTTTTAGTTTTCGCTTTTGGTTTTGGCTCTTCTTTTTTGAGGTGAATCTCGATTTTACATGCAAAGCGTTGAATTAGCTCGTAGATTGAAGCATAAAACAAACGAATAAAAAAACTGATGGGGCTTACATGTACAGTACAAACAAACAAACAAAAAAAGACCTAACCAATTAAAGGTAGAGGACAAGAGGTATGAAATCACACAACGATACGTGTAAAGGGGTCAGCGGGTTTGGCTAGTTGGGCGGTTTCGGTTCCCCCAAATAGATCGCTGGGGCTATTCTTTTGTCCCAAACTGGAACGTGCCACTGCAGATCTAAACGTTACCACTGCATTCCAGAGGTTTAATAATATCCTCCGCAATGTATTTCCATACCTCATAGCTCCAGTTGAGGTTTTTATTCCAATGGACGCAATGTCCACCTGCGCTGGACGGCTCTATTCCTCCAGTTTTGGGTGAAGATTTCAGGTAGAACAGCTTGCCTATTCTTGAATGGTTCAACGCCATTGCACACATGACACAGGGCTCATGAGTGAGATAAACATGCATATTCAGGCATAAGTAGGTCCTTTCTTCATGAGTTTTCCCTGGTCGTTCCGATTGTTCCACTTTGGCAGCTTCATGAACTGCATCCATAATGCAGTGATCAAGTGGATTTTTGGATAAACCTCGGGCGTCAGTTTTGGATATTATAACCTTGTTTTTGATAGGATCAACGATCAAGCAAGCAACCGGTATTTTTTGTTGATCATTTTGGTTTGATGCCTGTTGCTGGTTAGCAAGCTCCGCCACTTGACGCAAGTACTGAGCCGCATCATCGGCTAGATTGTTCTCTAGTACCGTTGGGATAAGATCAACATTACCCCTCCAGATTAAGGGCCACCCAGACTGTTCTGCCCATTGTTGGTTCTGTTCTTTAGATCGAGCTTGGTATTTGGAGCATTGTTTGCGTTCTATCGTTGCATCTACCTCAGCATCGGCTAATATACTCTCGACTCGGGACAATTCTGGTATCGTGTCTACCGTACAAATAGCCAAACGCATATATTTGACGTCATTTTCGAATTTCTCTGGAACCAACCGTCGAATGTGTACTAATGAATGAACATCTGTCGGAACTAGCTTGCGGAATTTGACTATTAAAGGCTGGGATAAATTTGCTGGGATCACAATTGTCCATAAATCCACTGCCCAATGTAAAGTTAGCACCTAAAGCTTCAACAGGTCGTAAAACCCTAGTATCCATACATAATTCAAACTGACGATGGTCTTCGTGTGCTTTTATCTGCACAAACCGCCCATTTCCTTGAACATTGTCGTATAGCATAAGTTCTAAACGAGCAGATTGTTAAGCGTATAATTAATTCAGCTATAAGAAAAATTTCGTGGGTTTTAAACTCGGCTCGGCGCGGCCCTGATCAGGCCTTTTTCTTTTCCTTGGCCCCTGTTGAAATTTATATACCTGCAGGAAAAAAAAAAAAAAAAAAAACAGAACCAACCCACCTGACACAATTATAGACCACAACACCCCCGAAAAAAAATCAGCTTTTTTATACACAGAAATGAGCTTATTAGAGCTTGAGGATGGCATATTTGGTAAGTATATTGGATATCACAGTGTAAAACTAACAAAAATACAGGGGAACAACCGAGCTTAAAGCAAACAGCTTTGGTCCATTTGAAAGCATACAAATACCGATCAACCGACAAATCATACCTATCTTATTATATTCTCAACCCATATTGGACATGGTGTGCCAAATTCATGCCTTCATGGATAGCTCCAAATGTGATCACATTATTAGGCATTTCAGCGATTTATTTTAACATCCTGTGCATAGAAATTTTCATTCCAGACTTGAAATCAGCTGCTCCAACGTGGCTTTACTTTTCATTCGCTCTAGGACTATGGTTTTACCAGACAATGGACAACATCGACGGCAAACAAGCAAGAAGAACAGGCACAAGCTCTCCATTGGGAGAATTGTTTGATCACGGTATAGATTCCTTGAATTGCTGTTTGGGAGGCTTGGTCCAATCCGCTTGTATGGGGTTAGGTAGCGGCTCAGCCGCAGCATTGACTACATTCTGTACTTGCTTTGCAATGTACGCATCAACTTGGGAAACCTATCATACCCATGTATTATATCTAGGGTACTTGAATGGCCCAACTGAAGGAATTGTGGTTGCCGTGTTGGTGATGCTGTTTACTGGGGTGATGGGTCCTCAAGTATGGCAGCAGTCGGCGTCTGAAGTATTCGGTTCATCGTCTATTATCGGGGTGTTGCTAGGCGACTGGATTTTGAAAGATGTATGGGTGTGGACAGCAGTAATGTCAATTGCTGTGGTCCATGTACCATTTTGCTTGTATAATGTCTACAAAGCTGTGGAGGAACGAGAAACGAACGACGATTTTGTGGAATGTTTGTTACAGTTGACACCAGTCACTGCATTTACAGTAGCTATTTGGTTCTGGTGTTCATCACCATATTCCATCGTTCTTTCAGAGAACCATTTGGTGCTTTTTTCATTGACAATGTCGTTTGTCTTTGGTAGAATGACCACTTCGATCATTTTGGCTCATTTGACCAAGCAGCAATACCCGTATTGGAGTTTACCAATGCTTCCATTATTCGCTGGTGCGTTTTTATTCGATATTTTGCCGCGCCTGGGTGTTCAATTTCCTTCATCATTTGAACTTTTTTACTTGTGGGCTTTTTTTGCATTTAGCGCAGTGTACTTTGCTCAATACGGATCAACTGTGATCGACAAGCTATGTGATTTCCTCGAAATCAATTGCTATACCATCAAAAAGCCTGTAGTATTAGGCAAAATGTCATAGGACAATTAATGCTATATATATAATAGATAGAACTACAGAAGAGGGGACT
Source organism: Blastobotrys apis (assembly GCA_030557665.1). Taxonomy (NCBI): domain Eukaryota; kingdom Fungi; phylum Ascomycota; class Dipodascomycetes; order Dipodascales; family Trichomonascaceae; genus Blastobotrys; species Blastobotrys apis. The sequence continues at coordinate 8,297 of JAKTPN010000295.1, forward strand.
TTTTTTCTCATGAGATACATTCAATGGTTTGTTTGTACGAGTTTTGTCGAAGTTCTGCGGTACGTACCACCAATTCTGGCTCCTTACCAACAGCATCACGAGCTTTCATATGGTTCAATCCCCATAAAACAGCTAGGTTTGTTACATCATAAGGTCCTCTAACATCCAATGGACTTGATGTTTCTGAACTGATGATAATGCCGCGACTTCTGGAAGACCGAATAATAGACGCCGCATTTGTAATAATATGTTTCCTAGATTCACCAGTAGCGCTTCCAGCCGCGTAACAAATCTCCATACGAATCCCCTTATCAACAGCTGCACAGACCGTTCGGTGTCGTAGATAAAATGGTAATCGTCGTGATACGTTCAACGAGATCAAATCCGGATCAAGGTTACCACAAGTTTGCAAAATCTTTTCACTCATAGGACGCACTGCAATCAAATCATAATGAGGCCGTAATGGGCTGAGATTGATATTCTGTGATGATTCATCAAGTACAACCGTCAACCGAGTATAAATTTTCAACTCCTTAAACTGTGATCTCAATGCTTCAATATGCGAGGATATAGGATTACCAAAGTTTTTTGGAATTTTTCCTGACAGCACCACATTCAACGCCACCACATTATATCCCAAATCCCTCAATAATGCCAAAGTTTTGATAATCTTGGATAGATTATTATCTTGGGGCCAAGCTACGTTAAGGTCGTATAACATTAAAGGTCAACTTGTCCATAGACCCTAAACCGGAGATGAACAATTTTTTCACAATCACTAGTTATTACGCGGCCACGGTTCTTTGGGACCGTTCCCAGGGCAACGGAACCTGCTGCGGGCTATTGTTTTTTTTTTCCCTATCAAAATTGAACAGCGGCTGAATCATGCGTTGCAGATTCGATTCGCGGCAGGTAGTTTCCGCCTAGAGCTATACATCAACTAGATTGCTAAATTGGATGTGTTGCAACCAGATCTATATACACCCCTAGTACATATATATATAAAAGAACCAACAGCTAGCAGACACTGTACCCAAAAGCCTAGTTAAGAAACAATTAGACGCCCGTTATTCCTGCCCAATCAATTTGTTTAAAATTTTCTCCATCACTATTACACTATTTTACCACGTTACCCTCTTGCCAAAAGCACCGCAGATCCGGCTCGGTAAAGAGATCACCCAACCCAACCAGTGGGTTCGGCGCTTAACAGGAAAAAAATAAAAAGTCTTGAGCCAAAACAGTAAAAAAAACGTTTGTGCAGCTGGCTGGCTCTTTTTTACCTCACCACAGAAATCCAAACCAGATTTATATACACAAAAACAAAACTTTACTCCTCTTTTTTTGGCCCTCTCTCCCTTTTTCCTTCCTCTCTAGTGATTCTTTCTTCCCCCTTTCTCTCTTTTCTTTCCTACACACCACCCACATACAACACCCTCCAAGCCATATACCACGATCTCACTTTTTTTTGTTGAACAAAGCATCTTTATTAAACAAGCGCTATAGACGCATTGTTGTTTTAAATCCGGACTAACAAAGTAACGATTTTGTGTTCGGGCGATATTCAAATCGCCAGAATAATCTAACAGAGAAGAAGAAAAAAAAAAAAACCAAGAGACGTTCAAGAGGCCTTAAAAACCTTTTAGAAATGTCAAGCCACGTACAATCGTCAAACGTGGTAGGGGTCCACTATCGTGTGGGTAAAAAGATTGGTGAGGGTTCTTTTGGTGTCATTTTTGAAGGTACAAATTTGTTAAATAATCAACAAGTTGCAATCAAATTTGAACCAAGAAAGAGCGACGCTCCACAACTTCGTGATGAATATAGAACTTACAAAATACTAGTTGGATGCGTTGGTATTCCAAATGTATATTATTTCGGACAAGAAGGATTGCATAACATTTTGGTAATTGATTTACTTGGCCCTTCATTAGAGGATTTGTTTGATTGGTGTGGGAGACACTTTACATTAAAGACTGTGGTAATGGTTGCGAAACAAATGATTTCTCGTGTACAAACAATACATGAAAAGAATTTGATTTATCGAGATATCAAGCCGGACAACTTTCTGATTGGGAAGCCAGGTACCAAAACGGCAAATTTGATATATGTTGTTGATTTTGGTATGGCAAAGCAATATCGAGATCCAAAATCAAAACAGCATATCCCATATCGAGAAAGAAAGAGTTTGTCTGGTACTGCTCGATATATGAGTATTAATACTCATTTGGGTAGAGAACAATCAAGAAGAGATGATTTGGAAGCACTAGGTCATGTCTTTATGTACTTTTTACGAGGTGGTTTGCCATGGCAAGGGTTGAAGGCTGCTACTAACAAGCAAAAATACGAAAAGATTGGTGAAAAGAAACAGTCCACACTGGTTAAAGACTTGTGTGAAGGGTTTCCAGAGCAATTGGAACAATATCTTACATATGTTCGAAACCTGGGCTTTGAAGAAACTCCAGATTATGACTATTTGAGAAATTTGTTTAGCGAAGCTTTGAAACAAATTGGTGAAGTTGAAGATGGTGAATACGATTGGATGAAGTTGAATGGTGGTAAAGGATGGGATTCTTCAAACAAGAAGCCAAATCTGCATGGATATGGACATGCTTATCCACCAAATCGACAATCCACTTCTCGAATGAATGCTGGCGCCGCAGCAGGAGGTCAACCGCCAGCACCGAACCCGGCAATGGTCCGACATGCATCAAAGTCTCGACGTGGTAGAAGTCAAACTCCTCAGCAACAGCAACAACAACAACAGACCGGTTCAGGTACGAGATTGAAGACTAATTCTGGGTATGGATATGGAAGTGCTTATCCAAATGCTCAACAATTGCAACATCAACAGTTGCAACAACATCAACATTTACAACAACAAGCTGCTGCTGCTCAACAACATCAGCATCATCATTCTTCTAATGCATATATGCAACAATCTTATTCACAACAAGGTGCAAATGCAGGAGGAGATGTTAGACCAGAGAAGAAGGGGTTCTGGGGAAAGATCAACTCGTTCTGTTGTGGTTAAAGCGATGAAAACAAAACAAAAAAAGCAGAAAAACAAAAAACTCGAAACAAAAATTCAAAGACTGGTGGTATTATAACAAAGAGAACATTTAATATTGTCTATAATACTTCCTGTTGTTTTGTTGATTGTTTTCGTTTTAGCCTCGCCCTGTTGTTGTCAAATATTTCACCTCTTATTCTTCTTTCTATATATATCGCCTAAATTAGCATTTGTTTATATAATTTTTTTTTCCGTGTGTTTTTAATTAATTGACTCTTTTTTTTTGTAATTCTTCTTCTTTTCTTTCTAGTAATTTCTATATAAAATACTCAAAGAATAAACAAAACTCTTTAACCAAAGTGGAAACTCTGGCCACCACCACCAAATCCTGGATGACCACCAAAGCCTGGATGACCACCACCACCGAATGGAGATCCACCGCCTCCGCCACCACTTTGGTTGAACATTTGGAACAGAATATCTGGATCAATACCACCACCCATTCCGCCGCCCATGCCTCCGCCGCCAAACATGTCGCTTGGATCTTGGAGGTCAGCACCTGCATCATATCTTGCTCTCTTTTGCGAATCAGACAAAGTTTCATAAGCTTCGCCTACATCCTTAAACTTTTCATGGGCTTCTGGATTGTCTGGATTCTTATCTGGGTGATGAATCAATGCTGCCTTTCGATATGCCTTTTTAATGTCAGCGTCATCGGCATCCTTTGGTACACCGAGAATCTTGTAATAGTCCTTCCGTTTGCTCTTCTTGAGCTCCAATTCTGCATCTCGAATCTCTTGCCGCAAGTTTTGGTCCGCAGGATCGGATTCCATTGCGGCTTTGAATTCATTGACCGAATCTTCCCATCGTTCCAGCTTACCCAATACACGAGCTTTGGTCTTCTTGACTTTGATAAATGATGGATCAAGCTCTAATGCTTCATCACAATCCGCCAATGCGTCTTCATATTGTCCGAGTTTTACCTTTACAGTCGCTCGGTTGGAGTAAATCTTAGAGTTACCGATCTTGTTACTTGGATCCAATGCTAACACTTCAGTGAACATATCCTTTGCCTTGGCATATCTACCAGATTTGAATGCATCATTGGCAGCTGTTTTAGCTTTTTCAACTTCTTTTGACAACTTCAGCATCTTTCTTGCTTGTGAGTTATCCGGGTCGCACCGCAAGGCTTCCTGGAAATGAGCCAGTGCCTTGGCATAATCTCCTTCCATGTACAATAATCTGCCCCGCAGAGTCAATGCTTGTGGATCTTGGGGATCGTTTCTTAATAAATTCATTACAGCTGACGAAGCTGCATCTGTTTGGCCTCGAGCAAGGTTTAACTCGACTCGTAAAAGTTGCCAATCCTTTGGTACACCAACTCCTTTACCAAGTAATCGCTCTGCAGAGTCCAGACAATGGATCCCTTGACGAGCATCTATGCTTTTACCACCCAGCAGTTGGAGAGCTTGAGTCAGGTTCCGTGACATTTCACTCGCGACTGCGGCTTCTGGTGATTTCTCAGCTCCAAGTTGTGAGAACACTTGGAGTGCTTCTTGGTATCGTCCTAATAGTGAAAGAATCTTACCTTGACGCAACAAAATCTTACTGGTACCAGGTTGTAATGTTTCCGAGGTCTTTGTATCTTCCAAGGCTTGGTCATAATTTAAAATCTGCATCAAAGCCATGCTTCTGTTACCGTAGTAAGCGGCGTTACTTGGATCTGATTCGATGGCTTTGGAGTAACATTCTACTGATTCCTTATATTTACCAGCTTTGAACAACTCGTTCCCTTGAGCTTTGAATGTTTCGGCGTCAGTAGTCATCGCCGAAAATATTTGATATCTTATCGATTTCGTCTGGTGAGGTATTGAAGTTGTCGATAGGAAAGAAGAAAAATTTCGGAAATTCAACTAGCAAAAAGGGGATTTTTTGGACTCTGAAAAAAAAAACGCGCGCACGCACAAGAGGGAGGGAACGTTCCAGAATCTTTTGAGTTGGTGATATTAGTGGATGTTGGATTTGGGCATGAATTAGGTGGTATTTATTGAAATGGAGTTTTTAGTCTGAAATTTTTGGATAGTTGTTTGATCGGATTTGGAAAATCTGGACTTTTTTGTGTGGATGACGATTTTTAATCTTAGCCGTGATGTGGAAAAAAAAAATTTTAAAAGCCGCACACAAATGAGGCGAGATTTCAGCAAAAGCTGCCACGAACGAGCAACGGGTTCAGGATCAGCACCGACCGGCCTGAGCTGGGCCAAAAAATTCTGTCAGTTGAAACGCTGTGTTTTACAATCGCAAATACATAGCCAAATCTGGTATTATCCCAAACATGTGCGGCTGGTGAAAATCCAAAGCTTACGCGCACCCTTTCCATCTAAGCCTTGTTGATCACAATCCGGACTGATACTATACCGGGACTTGGATCGATATCCGGAACAAAAAAATTTACGGAATTGAACAAACGAAGACCGCATGTTATTGTAAGTATATAAGTTAACCAAAGAAAAAAAAAAAAAAAAAAAAAAAAAAACATAAAACCCTAAAACCCCTAAAATTTCGTTTCTATCATATAATATATAAATAATTGTTTTTAAAAGACTGGTTGTGTGAATCGAAATCAATCATTCAAATTCATTCCAGCTAGTTGAACATCCAACCGCCTGAACATATCTTCAGCAGCAGCAAGCGCCAGCTTAAGCCGCTTTTCGTCACTTCCACAGGATCTCAAATGTCTCTGCTTGATCTCTTCTTCATCGTGAGTAAATTCGTCATCTAGCATCTTTTCCACTTCCGGAATAAATGAATTGTAGATATGCGCGTATGGAATACGCATCATATAATCCTGGTTATTACCGCCATCACGCGATTGATGTGGTCTTGGTTGGTTAATAAAGCGTTCATCAGATTGATAGTCCAAAGGCCATTGATCATATGTGCTACTACCAGTGGACGTGGTAGATGCTGGTCCTGATGATGCCATCCATGGGTACTCTGGTAGTAATGATCCAACTGACGGATTTAACGACACATCAGAATGGTTATGCTGGCTATTGTTGTTGGGGCCTTGGCTGTTTTGGCTATGAGTGAGGCTGTGGCTTTGATCGTGGTTGTAAGGAATAGGTTCAGACCATGGTTCTGTATTAACTGCAATCGACTCTGTAGATGGCGACATCGAAGTCTGTACCGAACTAGGCAACGAAAGACCTCCTTCAGATGTCCCAGACACGGTTGACTGGTGGTCAAAAGAATCATCGACTGGAAATGTCATCTGAAGCTGTGGAGCTGGCACGACTGACTCGGGTGATAAACTTGCAGTAGCTTCAAACTTAATTTCTTGCGAGTTTTTTCTAGGTTTGGAAGTTTCTGGTGAGGCAATTTCATCATAGAAATGGTTAAGTACCTGTCTTTGAGTTGTCCTTGTTTGATTACAGTTGGAGCATCCACTGAAATGAGCACAGTTCATTGTGGATCCATTAGTTTGACGTATAATATCCAAGTCGCCAGCCATTTGACGGTTTTGTTCTCTCAACTGGGATATCGTATCCCTGAGCCCATCCATTTCTGAAGTCATGTCACCAACTAGTCCTTCCAAATGGGTAATGTACTCTTTTCTTCTCAATCGAAATTGACGGGCCGATACTCGATTTCTCAATTGGCGGCGTTGCTTTGGCGTCAAAGTTTTGCCAGCTTTTGAAGATAACAATAATTCATCTTCGTCCATCTGACTTGGATCCTTTTTATTCTTTCGGCGTTGTCCAGATCCATCGAATTCGTCATCGAGGCTCCCCGCAGTTGAAGCTAAGAGATTCTTACACTTTTCCTCAGCATATTGAGAAGCCAGCAATTTGGCAGTCACGGTTGGTTGAGCTTGAAAGGACATATTTTTTGTTGTAGTCGGTATATTTTTTCAAACGTCCAGTATTCTTAATTAAAAGATAAAACAGCGGTTATAGGCATGGAAATAAAGGAATGAAAAGAGAAAGAGAAAGAAGATGAACGGGAAAGGGGAAGAAAAAAAAAAGAAGGAATTACAGAAAGAAAGGTCATTTCGTAAGATTCTGGTAAGCTTTTTTTTTGTTTTTTGCGTCGGTTTTACCACAAACTATCGACCAGGCGCAGCATACAAACACGTACCACCGTCTTCACTCAGATCGATCTACCGACAATATATAGTATGTATTCGAGACCATAGTTTCAGAATGGGTTTTGCTCAATGACAACTGTTGTTGAGGGGACCATATCATACCGCCAATATTAGCCCTCAAGCCGTTTTGAACGTTGACTGATCTCTATAGGTCGCGGGCTACATGTATCTGAGCCGGAGTCCTGGACCCTCTTTAGATCCCGATCCCAAAAGTGGAGTCACTGACCACCGGCAAAAAAGTGCATAAACCGCTTGTACTGATACTGATACAACTTTTTTTTACACGTTCGTCATTAGCTTCTATTAGTCTCGTCATATAAGTACGTATTTTTCGTTCACTTTGTCCAATATTTTATGGGTATGTACCCAAATGGATCCTTCCTTCAGACTTTGCTGTTTCCGTGGCAACCGGTATTGACCGTGATTTTGGTGAGGCGCAAGATTCCGCCGATCTCCCACAGAAAAGGGTCGAAGGGCAAGAACCCTTAAAACATGAACGTGCAATAAGCACCTAAAGATACAGGGAAGCTCGGCTACGCTATTTTAGAGTGACAATGGTTTTCTTAGGCAAAATGCGGTAACAAACATAAACATCCGAGAAAATTAAATGCCAAGAAAAACTGCACCTCAAGATTGGTTGTGAAGGATAGAGTACAGTATAGGCAGTGAGGGTATTACGAACCGTGCAGTTTAACTAAAACCTATGCTTGGGCGTATGGGAATTATACATAAGCATAGAATTAGCAGCTTGAGATTTAATAAATTGACGTGTGATAACGTAGCCCCGTTGCTGCCTTACCATTCTCCAGCTGTACACATTCGAAGAAACCGCGGCGCCAGATATTGCAAAGACTAAAATATTAAAGAAAGGCGTTATCACTGCTAGTAGTCATTTGCTGAAAATTTCTGGGACGTTTTGTCTCACTACAAGCTGTTTAATGAGCTTGACGCCGTGTGTTCTGTTGTGTTTAAATTCCGCGGCTTTGAAATGCTGCGAAAAATCAATTTAGGAACGCACGCACATTTAATACGTCGCTGCATCCGTGCATATATAACATCTCGTAGTTTCTATTATTGTATTGGTTGATTTAAGGTTTTTTTTTGGCTACTGAAAACCTTATTTCGACGGGGCGGACCAGGTTACGCAATATTTTATGAAGTTTAAATCCAATGCTGTTTTTTTTTTTTTTTTTGTGTGAACGTGATCAGGTAATCATCTCTCGCATTATTGAACTGTGGTAAAATGTTTGTTTTTTTATAAAATATAACAGAAATATATCGTGATACTGACGGGTATAAGCAATGCTGAATCCTTGTAGAAGGAAATACTGAGCCCAGATCGATGAAGATTGGATTTGGCGATGTGGACAGCCCCACACCTTAATTGGAAGTCTCTCGATACAGGAAAAGTCGCAAATTGCAACAGAGTTTCCAATTTCGTCAAGATGTTGGACTTAAAGGATACTCAACGCGGTTTAAACTTTCTATTGTTGAAATATTCTCTTGCGCTCTTTTTTGCAATGCGTTTGTTCTACTCTACGCTGTTGAAGCAATTTCTTTTCTGGTATCACACTTTGTTTTGAGGTCAGTCCTTTATGTAACAGTGTTCTTTAAAAAAAACCCTCAAGCCAAGAGCACTTTCATTCTTTGCAGCATCATGTGAAAAAAGGGATGGAAACTGTTGGATATCCCAGGCATCTTTTAACGCCCAAGCCCCGGGTCACGCCAGACGTCTTTTTAACGGTGCAAAAAAATGAGATCTGGATCTGATGATGGGATCTTGCGCCACTGTGTCTGAGACGCACTGACCATAACACGTACTTATGAAATTGATATTGTGACAAGTATATAAACACAAGATATACAACCGCCCGGAAAAACACAGAGTAGAGAACACTAAGAAAAGTACTGTGACAAATGTCATATATAGAAAGTACACAATTATCTAGCTTACAAACACAGTATATTACAAAATATACTCTCACAAGACGCCGATTAAAAAGTATACATACTTATTGGTTTTTCTAAAAAAAAAGCACTAAATTGAAAACCGAATTTCAAGACATTAAATAAAAGTTCCTCCATAACGACGGATATTCGTTAGGGTAAAAACCCTCAAGCTTTGTGAATCACCCAGGCACATGTCTCGTTTTTTTTTTTTAACATTTTTGTTCTTACTTGTGACAAAAACTTTGTTGTTCCTTGAACAACCCACAGATTATTATCGTTGTTTCTGCACTGTCTTAATTCATACTTCCTTTTGGTGTTTACTCCAATTCTATCTCTCACCACACATACAACAGTAAATTGTCCTTTAAATTACACTTAATGTTTCAATTAAGTATTATATTGGCAACTAAAATTTTCATTGCTTTTTTCAAAAGGCGGTATCATGCATTGAATTGAAAGTCGTAGAATGTTTTACCGGATAGACGCTTCTACAGGGACTTTTAAGGGTAAAAGAACAAAGCTCTATCTTCTCGTCCTCTTATTCTTGTCTCTTTCCTTAATTTTTTTTTCTTCTTTTTATTTCTTCTTCTTTTCTGTACATCCAATTTTTTGTTCAACACCGGGTGCGTCTATAATCACAAGAAATCATCTAAAAGGAACCTATATCTTTCGACTAGTTTTTCTGACGATTGAGATTATTCATCAACAATAGTATAGTAAGGAGATTCTTATCAATATCGACAAGCTAGAACAAATACCTACATTCGTTTTTTTTTTCTTAGAAACAGCCGACGAGCGAACATCTAATTCTACAAAACCACAAAACAACAACAACAACAACAAAAAAAAAAAAAAAAAAAAAAAAAAAAAAAAAAAAAAAAAAAAAAAAAAAGTAACAACTTCATTATATCAATAGATTGACAATGAAGGACTTTATTGGCCCAGCCATCAAGGCAGCGGTTATATTTGCTTTACTTCAAAGTCCTGTAGCCGCTCAATATGCAGGAAAAGCAGCCCAACCAGCAGAAGCTGCTGCTAATGATCAATCACCACCGGCAGCAGCAGCAGGCACTGCGGCGGCACCAAAAGCGACCGCCGTCGGAGAGGCGGCGGGAGCAACAGCAACTGGCCAACAACCACAAGCGAAATCAAACGGAGGAGTGGCCGAGCAAGCAGCTGCGAAAAATCCAGGTCAACAAACGGCAGGAGGCACTGCTAGTGCTGAGGAGGAATTAAGTATGACCTTGGCGCCAGGAGTCAGTGCAATTTCGACATATTTGGTGACTGAAACTAATTCACCATCCGCTGATTATTGGGGAAACGCCATGGTTGCCGAATCGGCTGAAGTTCATACCGCTGTGATGTATGCAGATGCCTCTTCAAAAGAGTTCCGTGTTATGAACGGTACTACATCCTCTGCTTCTGAATCTATTTCAGGTATGTTGCGAATGTTTAAAATCCAGATCTGACAAACAATTCTCTAGATTCCGCTTCCATTTCTGACTCCGACCACGCCTCTGATCAGGGTACGTTAGCCTACTCGAGAAACTTACTAACAAATATAGTCCCTGTTTCGACGCAGTATGGCGTCAATGGCCGACCACTTTCGACTATTTACGGGCCTGGCGACAATACTGCCGCTGAATACTCCACTCAATTTGACGCCAATGGGCAACCAATCCGAACTGTTACCGTCCCCGAAACCAACTCAAACTCGTCTGACGATGAAGATGAATCTACATCACATTCCACGAAGTTTGACATTTGGGGCCGACCAGCAACAACGGTTGCGATTCCAATCACTAAGGAGCCCAAGGAAAATGGAACTGTTTCGTATTCCACTGCGGTTGATACCAACGGTAACCCGATCTCCACCGTGGCTATTGACGCTACTGATTCCAACAGCGCTTCATCGTCTTCTGGTAATGAAAACATGGCCACTTCTTATTCAACCAAGCTTGACTACTGGGGCCGGCCGGTTTCTACCGTGGCGGTTGAAGTTAGCAAGACACCGAATGAGAATGTCACCACTTCATATTCGGTCGAGGTTGACGCTAATGGCAATGCAATTTCCACTGTGGGTGTCGAAATCTCCAAGACTACAGACACCAATATTACTACGGAATATTCCACCGAGGTTGATGCTAATGGCTATCCAATTTCCACCGTCGGGTTTGAAGTCACCAAGTCTGAGCCTGAGGCTGAATCTGGGAATGAAAATGTAACCACTTCTTATTCTACCAAATTTGATCTGTGGGGACGACCAGTCTCTACAATCGCGGTAGAAGCTACCAAGACTCCAAACGAAAATGTTACTACTTCATACTCTACTGAATTGGACCAATACAACCGACCACCGTCTACTATGGGTATTGAAGTTACTAAACACAATTCTTCTATTGACGCTGCCTCTGGCACCGGCTCTGACGTTCAGCACTCTACTGAATACGATGATTATGGTCGACCAGTCTCTACTTTGGAAATCCAGAATTCTAGTACTGCTAACGAGATTGGCGTAGCTACTGATTTCTCCACCATGGTTGATCAAAACGGCCAACCAGTGCAAACTGTTGCAGTGTCTACCAAGTCCAAGTCCAATGATACTGCCTCTGATCAGACTTCGTATTCTACTCAGTATGACATGTGGGGACGACCAAAAGAGACGGTGGCGATACCAAATCCCAAGCGCAACTCATCCAGCTCTGAAGGCTCTTCGTCTGTTGAATACTCCACCGAAGTCGATGCTTATGGCAGTCCAGTTTCTACTGTTGCTCTTCCAACCAATGGTAAAAACAATTCCAGTGCTGCCGACAAAACTTCATACTCAACCGATTATGACATGTGGGGTCGACCAACCGCCACCGCTGCCGTTGAAGCAAAGTCTAATAGCTCCAGTTCTGCCACAGAAGTCTCGACTCAATATGATGAGTACGGACGGCCAACTTCTACTGTCGCTAGCCCAGACCAATTGAACGCGTCTTCATCAGAGGTTTCTGAATCTGCATACTCCACCATGGTTGATGCTGCTGGAAGACCAATCGAAACTCTTGTTGCCCCTGTTGCCAACTCCTCTGAAACTTTTTCATCTGCGTCAGATGTGTCTGCCACAATTGACTACGCGACAGGGTACGACAGTTGGGGCCGACCAACCGCAACAGAAGCTGTATCCTCATCATCGAACTCGAGTTCCAAGGCCGCTTCTGCTAAGCATTCTACCAAGGTTGACGCATGGGGCCGACCAACCGAGAATGTTGATGCCACCAACTCTTCCTCATTGGCAGCGGATGCTGCAGTTGAAGCCACTACGCAATACAGTACCAAGTATAATATCTGGGGGCAACCAACTGAAACCGTGGTAGACGCCAGGGCACAAAACTCCACCAGGACTTCAGCTTCTGAATCCTCGGCTGGAGTTAACACCGTTGATCAATTGGCCAATTCCTCATTTAGTGAATCTGGCGGTGTGTATTCCACCAAGCTTGATCAATATGGACGACCAACTAAAACTGTTAACCTGTCCAATGTTTCGGTTTCAATTCCATCTTCGTCTGATCACTCAAGCAGCCAATACTCTACTGAGTATGACGTCTGGGGACGACCAACCGACACAGTGGCCATTTCAAAGGTGGATAATGTTACTTCTTCTGCCTCTGGTACTGACGCTGGTGCTGACTATTCTACCATGCTAGATCCTTGGGGACGACCAAGTCAGACTGTTGTCGTTTCAAAGAATGATTCTAGTTCTGTGGTCGAGCCAACTGCAGCGTCTAACGATTCTTCATCTGCTGCGACATCTCCTGTTATATCATATGATACCTGGGGCCGACCAATCCAACCTGCTGCTGCTGGAAACGCCTCCTCTGCGGTATCATCTAGTTCCGTTACTTATGATACCTGGGGTCGGCCAATCGAACCAAGTGGTGTCGCGAATACAACTGTCCCGGGCGCGCAAGTTAACGCGTCCTCTTCAGAGGTAGCCGCCATCACCGCGTCTTCAATTTCAAACAGTCCATTAACCAGTGTTAATGGTACAGTTGGCGCTGATAATTCGACATCAGCTGAATGGGTAAGCAATAATACATCCCCGGTGGTAGCTTCAGATTCTGCGGCAGCAACCTTGGCGACTAACATGACAACTGCAGCGATGAATTTGACTGAAACTACGGCAAATGAAGAATATTCTACAAACGACGCATATACTGCATTGAATATTAGTACTTCGTATGCTTATGATCCAGTCAATTCCACCGCAGCAGCCACTAGTACTACCGCAGCGGTGAATTTGATTGACCCAACGGTTGATTATAACAGTACTTTGAGCGGCGCTTCTGCTGCATTTAGCCCCGCTGAATCGACCCTAGTGCCAATCAATTCCACCTCTGCGGCTGTCACTTCTGCAGCGAGAAGCCAACCAGACTCAATGCTTGATACAAAGGTTCCAATTGTTAACGGAACAGTCAATGGAACATTTACCACACCATTGTCATATCAAAGTACCAATGCAACGAGTCTGGGTAATAGTTATGCTACACCAGTGTCTGCTCCGACATTTGACTACAACTTGACAGATCCAATTGTAACTGAAAGCCCTGCTTTGACAGATCTATCAGCTTTGGCTAATGCAACGTTGTCATCATTTGGTGGCTACTCTGCAAGCTCTGTGTCTAATGCTTCAGCAAGTACTAATACTGCAGCGATGCGATTGACTGACAGCGTGACAGCGAATGGTACGACGATTGATGCTGTACCAACTATAACAAGTTCAGCCGCGGCTGAACACCAGGTAAATGATACTATGACTTATGATAATGGAACTTTGGGGAATACTATGGATACGGTAATTGCTACTTCATTGAGTGTAAGTAGTCTTGGAAATGAACCAACTGTTTCTACAGAACCTCATCGTTTTGCAAATGCTACTGCTACTGGACCAGATTCGGGTGGAGCCAGTTTTGCGCCACTAGCTACTGATGCTGGTTCTTACAATGCCACTGCTCCAGTTTTGAGTTCGTCTAGTGTGGATCCAGCCGAGGAAAATTCAGCTAATTCCACTGGTACAGGTTTTACTACAGTGACCAATTCCCCAGAAGCCAATTCTTCCAATGTTTCGTCTTCTGTGGATCCAGACTCGCTTGCTGGTACTGCCGATCCTTCTGCACCGTTTGCAGTAATTTCCAATACTACACTACCAGACCAACCAGCAACTTCCATTCCAGAACCAACCAATACGAACGGTTCATCTTCTTTGCCAAATTCTGCTGTTGAGACTTTGATGAGTGGAGAGTTGTCCAGTACAGCTGCACTGTTTGACAATATTACCGTACTACCTACTGTTGCATCAATTGATCCAACCCTAACTCCAGCGCCAAGTGGTAATAGTTCTGTTTTATCCATTGACCCAACTGTCGCTTCCATTCCACTTCAATTATCATCACCGACAACGCTCGGCCAGTCCAGCTTTACTTCAGCAACTCCAGCTGGTAATGTATCGTACTCTGTGGCCGCCAACACTTCCGCACCATTATCTGCCGCATCGGTGTCGGCTGACCCGGGAGTCAATACGATTACTGCTTCCGTCGTTTCATATAATGGCACTAAAGTGGCGTCGACCAGGATAGGTATTCTCACCGTTACTAACACTAGTGTTATTCAGTCTTCCATCGCTACAGGTGTCACCGCAACGTCTATTCTATCGGTGAACGCTTTTACTAACATTACACAGGCTTCTCCAATATCTTTCGATACTGCTGCATCTCAGTTTGCTAACGCGACCAGCTCCATTGATCTGACTGCAGGCAATACCACAACACCGTCAGTTACTGCAGCTCCGTCGGCTATTAATGCAACCAGTTCTGTTGACCCAAGTGTCACTTCGTTGACCAATGCTAGTTCTGTTATTGACCCAAGTGTCACATCATTTGTCAATACCAGTTCTGTAGGTCCAAGCGTCACTTCACTGGCCAACAATACAGCCGTATTGACAGTGCATTCATTGAATGAGTCTATTAGTGACACTTCTGCAGCTGGATTTTCCAATCATACTACTGCCCCACCATCCCTCAGTGGTACTGATATCGGTGGTGGTAATTTGTCATCTGCTACTCCAACTGAGGTCTCAACCATGAATACTAGTATTTCTGCGGCGCCAACAAGCTTGGGTAACATTACTACCTGGTCTGATGAATCAAACGACAACGCGGCGAATGGTACCACGGACCCTCTGGGTTCCACCAGTGCACCATTCCCCACGTCGGTCAACGTCAACACAACGGCGTCTGTGGCTCTATCTACTGCGGCTGTTAACAGTACCACTTCTGGTCCATTGGTGAATACTACTGCTACAACTGGCAGTGCAAGCTTGAACTCTAAGTCTGGTAATGCCACGTCTGGTGTGTTCTCAAATACTTCCGTGCCATTGTCTAGTGGTGTGGTGACCCCCTCTGTTAACTCTACAGGTGTTGTTGAAACTCCATTTGTTAACTCTACAAGCGTTGTTGAAACTGCAATTGTTAATTCTACAAGCGTTGTTGAGACTCCATTTGTTAACTCTACAAGTATTGTTGAGACTCCATTTGTTAATTCTACAAGTGTTGTTGAGACTCCATTTGTTAACTCTACAAGCGTTGTTGAAACGGCATTTGTTAACTCTACAAGCGTTGTTGAGACACCCTCTGTTAACTCTACAAGCGTTGTTGAAACTGCAATTGTTAATTCTACAAGTGTTGTTGAGACACCGTTCGTTAACTCTACAAGCGTTGTTGAAACTGCAATTGTTAATTCTACAAGTGTCGTTGAGACTCCGTTTGTTAACTCTACAAGCGTTGTTGAGACACCGTTCGTTAACTCTACAAGTGTCGTTGAGACTGCATTTGTTAACTCTACAAGCGCTGTTGAGACGCCGTTCGTTAATTCTACAAGCGTTGTGGTGAACCCCTCTGTTAGCTCTACAAGCGTTGTTGAGACTCCATTTGTTAATTCTACAAGTGTTGTTGAGACTCCATTTGTTAACTCTACAAGCGTTGTTGAAACGGCATTTGTTAATTCTACAAGTGTTGTTGAGACACCGTTCGTTAACTCTACAAGCGTTGTTGAAACTGCAATTGTTAATTCTACAAGCGTTGTTGAGACTCCATTTGTTAACTCTACAAGCGTTGTTGAGACTCCATTTGTTAATTCTACAAGTGTTGCTGAGACTCCATTTGTTAACTCTACAAGCGTTGTGGTGAACCCCTCTGTTAGCTCTACAAGCGTCGTTGAGACTCCATTTGTTAACTCTACAAGCGTTGTGGTGAACCCCTCTGTTAGCTCTACAAGCGTCGTTGAGACTCCATTTGTTAACTCTACAAGCGCTGTTGAGACGCCGTTCGTTAATTCTACAAGTGTTGTTGAGACTCCATTTGTTAACTCTACCAGCGTTGTTGAAACTCCGTTTGTTAACTCTACTAGCGCTGTTGCGACTTCATTGGCCAACTCCTCAACATCGGACCCATCTGATAGTGGTATGGGTAATAGCTCTGTGCCAACTCAACAGACTACGTCGGCACCATTCGGTAATACTACGGCCACTAATGACATCACTATACAACCGACTGCTAGTTTGATGACTGACTCATGTGCGTCTGGTTATCGAACTTCGTGGAGTGTGTCTGTTGCTACTATCACTACACCAGATTCTGCTGCGTCAGTCAAGCGACAAGTTGGTGCTTCGCCAATGGCTACAATCACCACTACCAACAGTTTCTTACATTGTATCAAGGATTCATACTTGAACTCTACTACTGCAGCAATGTCAAGCTTTGGTAATCTCACAACTTCAGCTCCGCTCACTACTCCATTGGTCAACCCCTCAACGTCGAATCCATCCGCTACCGGCATGGGTAATAGCTCTGTGCCAACTCAATTGACTACATCGGCACCATTCGGTAATACTACGGCTACCAACGACATTACTATGCAATCGACTGTTGATGTGATGACTGATACTGGTATAGGAAGCTTGACTACTGCTCCATTTACCAATGGTACCACAGTTGCCACTCCAGATACGACTATTCATGGTGACGTTACTATTACACCGACCGGGCCATTGGTGACTGAATCTTGTCCAGCCGGTTATAGAACCTCCATGAGCACTGGTGTCATTACTTATACTTGGGAGCCACTTCTTTCCAAGCATCAAATCGCAACTGCTACTGGCCCGGGTGTCTATACCACCACCGGTACATTCTTACACTGTTTGTTGGATGCCACTGATGGTTTGAACTCTTCAGTGATGCCATCAACCACTCCAATGTTCACGAACTCATCATTGCCAGATACCACTGCATATGGCGATGTCACTATTGAGTCAAGTCTGGGACTGATAACCGATTCTTGTTCTTCTGGTTACAGAACTGTTTACAGCTCAGTTACTACTACTTATACCACTACCATGTCTGGTGGAACTATTCCAACAACTGTTGTTGCGACTCAAACCGTTCTGCATTGTGTTCAGGATGTTTATCCGTCCACCACCCCCGACTCTGCTGCCGGCCAATCCGTGTATGTTAACCCACCAACAGTTGACCAAATTACTAACAAAAATAGTTCAACTTCGTATGCTATTTTTTCGACTTCGATTGCGGTTTCTTTGCTAACTTCATCTAGCATTCCTGTGACGTCAACTCTTCCGGATTCTTTGAGAACCCATGATGTCACAGTGGAGAGGTATGTCTCTTATTATTCTTTTTTTTTTTTTTTTTTTTGAGAGAGCATCTTGGTACTAACATATTATTAGCTCCCTTCCCTTGCAAACTGACGCGTGTGCTAGTGGTTACAGAGAGTCATGGGCAGTAGAAACTTTAGTCACGACTCTCCCAGATGTAGCTCTTGCCAAACAACAAGATGCTTCTAATGTGGTTACAACAACTGTATCGAGGTTGCATTGTATCAGGGATGTCGGGTTCAGCCCAACTGGTACCATCAACACTGTTCCAGGTACAACTTCATTGACCACGATGACGCTTCCTTGTACTCAATCAGGAGGCTGTTCTGCTCCATTTGTTGTGGTGACAAGGCCGGTAAGTTCAGATGAAGCTGCAGATCAACCATTTGGAACCATCATGACTACAATCACTGAAGCTTGCAGTAATTGTCCAGAAACATACGTCACTCGTACTATGCCGATTTTGACACGAACAGTTTCTGAACCGTGTATTACTGTCACTTTGCCATGTCTGACCTCCGGCTGTCCTGCACCAGTAATTACCACAACGCTTCCAATGTCCAACTTGCCACAACAATACACTACAGCAACAATCTCATGCAGTGGTTGTCCATTAGGCCAAACTGTCTCTACCTTCCCAGTGGTGCCAGCCTCTAGCAACAGATTCGTGACTGTTACCGTTCCATGTACCGGTTGTCCGTCTGGTTGGACCGCGACGGCTATCCCTACTGCTCCAGCTAATGGAGATGCAGTTGATAACCCAGCGGGTGATCAGCAATTCGAAACTGTTACTATCCCGTGCTCCGGCTGTCCATCTGGCTTTATTGTCTCAACTATTCCAGTCAGCCAGGCTTCTATTCTAACAGGTATGCAAACTTTCCCCTTAAAGATCGATCATGACAGTTTACTAACGTTTTCAGCTCCATCAGACGACAAAAAATACGTCACGACAACCATTCCATGTACCGATTGTCGATCGGGTTACTTGGTCTCAACAATTCCTATCGATGAAGTTCCACAAGGCACACCAGTCGATAATACTGGCAGAGTCACTGTCACTAAGGATATTACAGCTACAACTACTAACCCAGCAACCGCGCCAGGTGTTACCAAATACACAACTCAAACTGTTCCATGCCCCAGCTGTAAGTCTGGCTACAGTTTGACGACTAAGCCGATTGACGAAGCGAACGCAGTTACCACTGCTCCAGTTACTCAATACTCTACCATCACAGTCCCATGTTTGGCGGCTGAGTGTGCTGAAAGTACTACGGTGATGACTATTACTGTTCCATCAGGTGGTCTACCAGGAAACGGTATGTGAAAAAAAAAAAAAAAAAAAAAAAAAAAAAAAAAAAAAAAAAAAAAAAAAAATTGAAAAAAGACTGCTCTCAAGATGCTAACTAATCAACTAGAAGTCGTTTCGATGACCACATACGTCCAACCACAGGAAGTTATACAGTCTGGTACTACTAGAGTGCAAACTATCTCGGTTACTTTGCCATGTCCAACTATTACTTTACCGCCATCAAGTGTTGTTGCTGTTCAAGTGCCACCAAATACCGGTATGTTTATGCTCTAAAAATAAAGGGAAAAAATGCTAACAAGACTATAGTTTCCTTGACAACTACTCATATGGTTACCACATACGTTACTGAAGGTGTCACCAAGACTATTACAATGACTGTTACTTTGCCATGTCCAACAATTACCGTACCGCCAGGTAAGATGGTTGTTCCACATACCACCGTCATGGTATCCAAGCATGTCACCAACAAAGAAATCACAGTTATTTGCAAGCAAGGTGTTTGTACAACATTGTCACCGGGTGGTACCGCTCCAACTAACGCAGTACCTGCAACGGTGGTTCCAACTAAACAATCGGCTGAACGAGCTGTTAATACGGGTTCGCTCAACGAAAATACACCACCACCAGCACCGGCGACGACAGCTGCTCCAAAGCGGGTCCATCCAACCATCACAGTTATCTGTAAGGGTGGTGTTTGTGATACCGTACAACCAAGTTCGCCAAGAACTGCTGCGGCGTTGTCTTCTGCAATAGTCAGTGGTGCTCCACCCGCTCAACCAGGTACCCAAGCTTTACAAACGACTGCAGAAGAAGTTCCACAAAATGTGCCAGAAACTTCAGGTCCAAACTACAAGACGACCAATGAAGTAACCCCGTCGTCAGCGGCTCATCACCCAAAAATCACGGTTATTTGCAAGGGTGGTGTATGTGAAACTAAATTGCCAGCCACGACAACCGCAACGCAGCCAGCTACTGAAAGACCTGCAGGGTCTCCTGTGCTTGTTTCGTCACATTTGGCCCCGACTGAAGAAACTCCACAAGAAGTTGAATCACCAATTGTTGAACAACCAGGGTCTAATTTCCCAACAGCATTAAGTAACAATACGCCAGTTTCTGCACCTGTCTCTACTGGCCCGGTTCCATCAGCTGAATCTGTGTGTGTTGGTTCCAATTGTGCAGGTGAGACTGTACCAGCTCCAGCGTCTGCTCCAGAACAACCAGCTTCTGCGAACACCGCTCTTCCAGATGCTTCGCCAGCCGCTCCAGCTTCAGTGGCAGGTGCAGGACCTGCTGCAGCACAATCGGCACTAGATAACAAGGCTCAACCAGTTTCGGGAATTTGTTCGACATGCTCTAAGGGTTATTTCACCAACTCCACTGCTGCTCCTGCTTCAATGTCTTCTCCAGCTCTTGAACAAGCCGCTCAACCCCAGGTAAGTGAGCTTAGTCCGAATACAGCAGCACCAACATCAGTATGTGTCGGTACCACATGTGCAGTAGCTTCAGCCCCAGCTTCCACTGCATCCCCTGCTTCAACATCTGGTGCATCTGCCTCAGCAGCTGGTTCTCCTGCCTCAACATTTGGCGCCCCGGAACATCCAGAAGTGACTCCATGTGCGACATGTTCTGAAGGTTACCTAACAACGGAAATGCTTCCAACTACTGCCCCTATTTCTCAAGCAGAGGCTGTTTGTGTTGGTTCTACTTGCGTTAGTGGTACTCAACCAGTCCCAACTGGTCCTGCGCCCACCACATCTGTTCCAGGTAATAAAGCTGAACAACCAGCCACATCTCCAGGACCAGTCCGTGAAGCTATTACAGGGGCCGAAAATGTTTGCCCGACGTGCTCTGAAGGCTACTTGACCAAGGTTATCACTCCTATTGCAGAGCAGCCAGCTGCACCAACCTCTGTCTGTGTCGGTTCATCTTGTGTAAATAGTGCACCGGTATCTGAACAACCAGCCGCACCAACCTCTGTTTGTGTTGGTTCATCTTGTATAAACAGTGCACCTGCATCTGAACAACCAGCCGCACCGACCTCTGTTTGTGTTGGTTCATCTTGTGTAAACAGTGCAGCTGTATCTGAACAACCAGCCTCAACCCCATCGCCAGTCCGTGAAGCTATTACAGGGGCCGAAAATATTTGCCCGACGTGCTCTGAAGGCTACTTGACCAAGGTTATCACTCCTGTTGCAGAGCAGCCAGCTGTACCAACCTCTGTCTGTGTTGGTTCATCTTGTGTAACTGGTGCTCAACCGGTTGGTACTTCTCCGGCCGAAACTGCTTCAACTTCAGTGGGTGAACAAGCAGCCCAACCACAGTCCAACGAGGTTGCCCCATCAGCCGCTCCAGTATCGGTATGTGCTGGTTCTAATTGTATCGCCGGTGTCCAATCAGGAAGCACTTCTCCTGCCGCTGAACAACCGACTGCAACTCCAGTCTCTGTTCCAGCTAAACAAGCTTCCCCTGTTCAACCGCAGGGTGCGGGTAATATGCCATGTTCCACGTGCTCAAATGGTTATACTGCAGAACAACCAATTACCCCTGCTTCTGAAAAACCGGTTCAACCAGCTACTCCTGCTGCTGAAAAACCAACTGCTCCTGCTGCTGAACAACCGGCGGCAACTCCGGTCTCTGTTCCAGCTAAACAAGCTTCTCCTGTTCAACCGCAGGGTGCGGGTAATATGCCATGTTCCACGTGCTCAAATGGTTATACTCCAGAACAACCAACTGCTTCTGCTTCTGAAAAACCGGTTCAACCAGCTACTCCTGCTGCTGAACAACCAACTTCTCCTGTCGCTGAACAATCAGCTCAACCAGCTACTCCTGCTGCTGAAAAACCAGCGGCAACTCCAGTCTCTGTTCCAGCTAAACAAGCTTCTCCTGTTCAACCGCAGGGTGCGGGTAATATGCCATGTTCCACGTGCTCAAATGGTTATACTCCAGAACAACCAACTGCTCCTGCTTCTGAAAAACCGGTTCAACCAGCTACTCCTGCTGCTGAACAACCAACTTCTCCTGTCGCTGAACAATCAGCTCAACCAGCTACTCCTGCTGCTGAAAAACCAACTGCTCCTGCTGCTGAACAACCAGCTACTCCTGCTGCTGAACAACCAACTGCTCCTGCTCCTGCTGCTGAAAAACCGGCGGCAACTCCAGTCTCTGTTCCAGCTAAACAAGCTTCTCCTGTTCAACCGCAGGGCGCGGGTAATATGCCATGTTCCACGTGCTCAAATGGTTATACTCCAGAACAACCAACTGCTTCTGCTTCTGAAAAACCGGTTCAACCAGCTACTCCTGCTGCTGAAAAACCAACTGCTCCTGCTGCTGAACAACCGGCGGCAACTCCGGTCTCTGTTCCAGCTAAACAAGCTTCTCCTGTTCAACCGCAGGGCGCGGGTAATATGCCATGTTCCACGTGCTCAAATGGTTATACTCCAGAACAACCAACTGCTTCTGCTTCTGAAAAACCGGTTCAACCAGCTACTCCTGCTGCTGAACAACCAACTTCTCCTGTCGCTGAACAATCAGCTCAACCAGCTACTCCTGCTGCTGAAAAACCAACTGCTCCTGCTGCTGAAAAACCAGCGGCAACTCCAGTCTCTGTTCCAGCTAAACAAGCTTCTCCTGTACAACCGCAGGGCGCGGGTAATATGCCATGTTCCACGTGCTCAAATGGTTATACTCCAGAACAACCAACTGCTTCTGCTTCTGAAAAACCGGTTCAACCAGCTACTCCTGCTGCTGAACAACCAACTTCTCCTGTCGCTGAACAATCAGCTCAACCAGCTACTCCTGCTGCTGAAAAACCAACTGCTCCTGCTGCTGAAAAACCAGCGGCAACTCCAGTCTCTGTTCCAGCTAAACAAGCTTCTCCTGT